>JAAFCF010007112.1:7972072-7988048 GCA_013389785.1 Helicorthomorpha holstii | reverse complement strand
AATTTTGACAATTAATTCTGCAGGCCATTTTGATTTACTGTAACCATCAAAAACTGACTGAATAATATTATCCAATTTAGTAAAAGTTTCTAAACCAAATACATCAATAATAAAGTCAAACTTTTCATTTTCATCTTTATCATTAAAATGATATGGTTTGCAATCATTTGAATATATGATTTGCATGGCATAATGTGTAAGTTCATGTGCAATTGTACCTTTTATACTATTTTCATCTTTTCTTTTTGCTCCAATGAGCAATTTACCTTTTTCAGAATAACATCTTCCCAAAACATTTGCAGAACCAGTGGCATCAATATCAATCACAGATTCCATTTCAAAGTCAAAAATGATGTTAACATATCCACTGCACTTAATTACTGAAAACACTTGTCGAATTTCAGGAATTTCATTTAGCTCCTTATAATATCTCTCAATGTCTTTTATCTTGTCACTGTTTCTGTTTCCAACAACCCTTGTGTTTGATAGAAGAAAATACACAGCTGCATTTTCAATTTGTTGTAAATTTGAATGAAGAGCTTCATTTAGTGCCACTTTTTCTTCTTCTGACAATGTTTGTATTACTTTTCTTTCTTCATCATCTTTAAAGCGAATGTTGTGTGACAGTAAAAGTGAATAAATTTCAAATTGCTTATTCTTAATTGCCACAAAAGCCACTGATTCTTTTTTTTCATTTAAATATGCTGATGAATGAGATTCTTGAAATTTTAAAAATGTTTTCACATTTTCAACATCTGCATTTATGATGCATTCATGCAGCACCACTGCTTCATCACTGATTGTATTCAATAAATTGTCTCGAGAAGTTGATTCCATGGTTAATTCATTGACAAGTCTTCTACTGGAGTTGCATCACTTAGCAATTACAAAGTCTTAAATTACCATTTCTTACATGACTTCCAACCAAACTGTCATGTAATGAGCATGTTATTGCATTTGACAAGAAGCCATTTGTATTGTGAAAATATTAACCACTGCTAATAAAATTCATTATTGATTAAATGTTTTCCAATATATTATAGTTAATTAACTAATGACTTACTTTACAAGTGTTGGGTAATTGGTTTTACGATGACACATGACATTATTGAGATATTGAATTTATCAGTTGATAATGCCAAGATCTAGAGAGGAATGATAGTATAAAAATGTGAAATTATATGAGATCAAATTTAAGGTTAATTATTTACACAGTTTAACTCTCTAGTAGTAATTATTGTTGTTCCAAGTTAACTACTGCTAACAGTTTTACAGTTAAACATAGAAGAATTATTGTAGTAAATGATTAGCAGATATAGTGTGCTAACTATGCCAAGTCATTTTTAAGAGGTTTTATGCATCAATTTATACGGATTCTTAAATTTTTATAAATCCTCCTACATTGTTCATAAGTTAATTTGGCCAAGTTTGAATATAATTTGAAAAAATGTGAAAACCACAATAGAAATAAACACAATAAAGAATATTTATATTGTGATTTAGGGCACTTTTAAAAAAAATTAATAAGAAAAAAGTTATTTTGTAGCGTAAACACTGCTATTATAAAAAATAACTACTATTGGCAATACACATAACTTAATTGCCAAAAATTAGATGAGTTATTTTTCTATTTACAGTATATAACATTCATAAGTATCTACAGTTAATAGCATTATTACCAAAATCACATTATACCAAGAACCAAATAGTGGAAATATTTAAACTAAATTATTACTAAATTAGCTATACCTTCAAATTAGTTGATTTTTGTCAAAAAGGAGTGTGAAATGTTGAGCATTTCCAGAAAAAATCTGACAGCAACAGTTTCACTCAGAAAACTTTTTCATTTGATGAAGACAGTATTTATAATTAGATTAAAAATCTGATACTGCTCATTGATAAGATACATGTTTCATACACTGATATGTCATGACAATTTTCCTGTAAACACTTGAGTTATTATTATAAGCTAATCTCAAGTGTTTTCAGCAATTGTAATCTATTGTGACCATTTTAGTAAAGCTTTGACTATTTGCTACAGTATATTAATAGACGTCCTCACTGCTCAAACCCAGTATCTAATATCTAAATAAATCAGACAATATTCTTGTAATTTGTGCATACTATTGTGTAAAATAACTGTACATTTGAGTCTCATGAGGTTCTCTAAAAATAATAGTATAGGAAATACCGGTATATGATAATCTTTTCCTATATTAGAAAATAGCAAATTCTTAGAAATTTAATGACGCTTATTTTAAGGGAAAAGCAAGAAAAATATTCAGTAAATGTTTTGTGAACTTAAATGTTTTTTTACCTATAGAAATATGGCTTATGCTTTAGTTTATTGCAATAACCATATTGGTGTATTACAATTTTATAGCAAACTTAGATAATCTTTTACCAATCTTTTATCTGACATAACAAGTCCTCAAGTTTAGCACTAAATAAATTGTACACACTGTACTGTGGTTGCAATCGCATGATCACATACAAAAAACATAGATTTCTTTATCATTTTAGATAGGAAAGATTAGTTATTGTTACATTGTTAGAAAACAGCCACTTCACAGATCCTGATAACTGAAATGTATACTGCATTTATGTAATGCTGACTGGGGGATTTGCAAAGCCACCTATTACCCTCACATCTTTTGATAAAGGGGAAAAAATTGAAAAATAAATTTTAAACTAAGCTATAAATGTTGACCATTAGAGTTATTGATGTTTCTCATTATCAAACGTTTGACAAAAGCTTTATTCTCTGTTATTAAAATTTGTATGCTCGTGATTCCTTACAAATACAAAAATGTGAAATTTAAATTTTTCCAAGTACAGTCGAGTCCGCTTTTAAGAGCTCGCTCGGGGAATGTGAAATCGGCTCTTTTACCCGATGAGCTCTAAAATCCGTTATGCATACGATGCCATTAACGCATACGATGCGATTAACGGTCAACAGAGTTCTTTTCCTTTGCTAAGAGTTTTTTAAAATAATTGTTTAACTTAATTTACTTTTATTTCTTTATAATAAGCATATTATAAATTAAAAAATAAATGTGAAAAATGAATTTTATGAAATTACATTTTTTAATTATTTAAATTTGAAATTTTGTGTCTTGATAAAATGAATTACATTTATTTTGAAAACATCTTAGTAAAGTAAAATAAAACAAATGGAACATAGTTTTTTTTAACAACTATTTATTAGATGCTGTAATAATCTGTAATAAAATTACAACACAAAAGAGTACATTTTCATTTGAAAAAATCTGTAATTTTGGTTTAGACTTGACATGATGTCAAAACTTTTTTTTCTATCATCTCCTCAATTTCGTAAAATGCATTATAGTCCACAAAATGTTCTTCTAAATATCTGCGGACCTCTGCTAGAAGTTGCAAAATATTTTTGTGGGGGACAGAAGGTAAAGTTGGTGCTGTCAAATAAAAAAAATTGCAATAACAATAATCACATCTACTAATTAAATAATTTACTGTACCTTCATCAGTTTCAATAGCTGACTCTGTGTTATCCAAATTAACAATTTCATTTACATTTAGTTTTACTGATTCACAAATTTCAGCATCAGTAAGACTTCCATGACATTCAGTATCTTCATCACAGTCTATGAATGCCTGAAATTCCTCTTCATCTAAATTGTTTTGAAATTCAAATGGTTCTATGATCTCGATTTCATTTTCTTCACCATTGTGTGGTTTTAAAAATCCTGCTTTTTTAAATCCATTTTTAATAGTTTTGGGTGTAACAAGAAACCAAGCCCTTTTCAACATATGAAGTGCTAACAAAATACTAAATGATTTTGTAAAATCATTTAATGTTAAGCCAGCATTTAAAGTGTGGAGCATCTTCCTCATCACCTTAATTTTAAATACATTGTTAATATTATACATTTGAATTAAATAGTCATGTACTAACCTGAGTACGATAATGTGCTTTTGCAGCTCAAATGATGCCTTGATCCAAAGGTTGGATTAAGGATGTTGTGTTGGGTGGCATATAAACAATTTTTATATTTTTTAAATTGTTTGATATTTTATGACAGGAGGCATTGTCACAAAAAAAGAATAACTTTTTTATCCTCCAATTTATTATCAAATTCTTTTAAAATGTTTGACCAAATACTACTGGTCATCCAAGCAGTTGCATTGTTGTAGTATGGCAATGGTGGCTGGGATTTCTTGAAACATCTGGGATTTTTAAATTTTCCTATTGTGTAGAGCTTCTTAACAGTTCCTGTTAAGTTGCATAACAATAAAACAGTCAGTCTATCTTTTGGTGTTTTTATACCAGAAGGAGCACTGCCAGAAACTGCTAAAGTACCTGATGGTAAAGCTTTATAAAGCAATCCAGTTTCATCTGCATTAAAAATGTCCTCTGGATTATAGTCTTCTATTAATTTTGGTAAAATGTCTGTAATCCATTCTTCAGCAGCATTTTCATCAGCAACAGCTCTTTCACCACACATTTTCACAAATTTAATATTGCAACAATTTTTAAATCTTTGTAACCAGCCAGCTGATGGTTCAAAATCTTCATCTCCAAGAGTTATTGCCAGTTGCTTGGCTTTTTCTAGCATTAAAGGTCCATTAATTGGTGCATTTTTTTCTCTCATTTGATGAAACCAAATTTTAAGTGCTTGACAAACTTCTTCATGTGGGCTTTCATGTTTCCTTTTGCAGTTTAAATTTTCATTGTTCAATGCAGCATTTTGAATTTCATCTGCATTTTGTCTAATTTTTTTGACTGTAGAAAATCCCACATTAAAACATTTTGCTGCCTCCATTGGTTTTTTTAATTTCAATGCATTTTTTTGACATTTTGATACACTATGCACAGGAAAAGTCCAATATTTCAAAATGTGGTTCAATTGTATCCAATAGAAATTAATAAAATGAATTTAAATTAAACTACTGTAAAAATTTCAGGTTCAGTACAGCATGTGCAACTAAATGTTGAAGTTTAAAGGCTTAAGCAAACTGCATTGTAACTTAAAAATGTAAAAACCACAAAATAGAGCAACCACTGATGTAGAACTGCAAAAATTAAGTGACCAAAGGGTATTATTTTTACAAAATATGTGTAGTGTAGCTATTTTTATCTTTACAATGCACAGTATTGTCTGTGTCCCTTTTTAAATGTTTTAAATGTTTTAAAACAACTGATAAGGAACAATTTCATTCCCTCTTTTGTACTTCTTTTCCCCTCCTTGTGTTAATTGATGTCTTTGTACCTTTTTTTTGCTGCTTTAGGCTAAAAAAGCTCTTATATGCATAGGAAAAACACAAAAATGCTTAAAAAAAAGAGCTCTAAAAGGCAATAAGCTTTAATATTAGGAGCCATTATATACGGAGATTTTTAACATGCAAGTCAATGGGATAAGAAATGGGGAAATTGAACTCTGCTCTAGTAAGAGAAGAGCTCCCTTATCAGGAGCCACTATAAGTGGACTCGACTGTATCGTAAAATAACCGCATTTTTCATCAATCAAAAATCAACCACATTTTGACTATTGTCCATTAGAGAGCGAGACAAAGACAAAATTCTTACTGGGCGTGGAGCCTCAAATTTCAGAGAAATAAAACCCTGAACTGGTTAGGGAAAATGTGGAAAATGGTGGGATAGATGGCTTCCCATTTAGGCTGTCAACTTCCTTTTCTAATTCATCAAAACACTGGTAAATTTGTATTTCAGCATTTAAAACAACATCTTATGCTGTAATAATTGGTTTTAATTAAAGTCCAAAATCAAAACTCTTGTCAACTTCCACAGTACTAAATTTCAGCAATTGAAAACTCCAAACATTTGCATTTTCTGTAAAATTACAAAAAGTATTTCTAGTTAAAATCTTGTTATTGTCTTGATGAATTGAAAAAAACCGCATTCCACCAAATGAATTTCTCTTAAATCATCCGAAATACTGTACAGTATATTGTGACCCATCAGTGTAACATAAAAGCGACTGTTTCTAGCAAAATTTCAAATATTTAATAGAAAAATCAATAATGGATTGTTCTACCTTTAAACTTTATAATTTCAGTGTTCATTAAAATTTAGCTTTTTTTTCTATTATATTTGAGTTTTCTTTGTTTTCCTTTATTTTTTTTTCAAAATAAATTAAATGCTCCTTTTTTACCATTTTTAGTTTTATTAAACTAACTTTTAGTTAAAAATTCCACTGCCAATAGATTACAGTACTGTAGATATAAATTTTAAGTTGACAGAAGTGGAAACTAGATTACATGTTTAACCTTGACTAAAAATGATCAAAGTCAATGTCATCTTCAAAATGATCTTATCAAAACTATCAAAATGTATTCTGGTACTGACATTTTTTCCACTGATCAACAAAAGTCATTATTGTTTCATTTTATCGTAGCTTTTATGCTTAAATTATTGGTTTTAGGATTTACAGTGCAATTACAAGATATGTTGTACACCATTGACAATAAAGAAACGAAATCAATACAGTAAACAATGCATTTTCATCTCGTTTATTTCTTGGTAATTTTGCCAATTAAGAAACGAGATGTTTTACTATTTATTGCCACCTTTTTATATAAACCCATCATCTTGTGATCACCCTGTACAACTTGCTAACTCATATACTGATATCATTTTTATGTATTTGATTTTTAATAATCAAAACATAGATTGATTGACATTAAACAAATTATAAGTCAAAAAGTTTTCATATTTTCTAACCAACATAGTAAAATGTTGCAGTTAAACTTCCTTGTTTTCATCTCAACAATCTCTGGTAAGGAAAATCTATTTTTTACAGTTTAAAACCCTTTTAAAAAATGCTTTGTATTTGTTTGTTTTAGTTTATCTGAGCAATGTCATTCAAATCAATGTTTATAATCAACAACCGAGCCAAATAATTGGTTCCAGCGAATGTGCCAAAGGTTCAGATTATTGGTGTCAGAACTTAAAAACAGCTAAAGAATGTGATGCAGTCGATTATTGTGCCCTAGTGATTTGGGACCATCAAAAGATGCCCTATGATAATGTAAGCCCTTTCCTCATAACGTCTTTCTCATTTCAAACTACTAATTTACAATGTAACAAATTTTTACAGGGAATAAAACTAAATAAGCTTCTTTCTAATGAAGAAATATCAGATGGTGATATCTGCACTGATTGTAAAACTTTTGCAGTCGAAGCAGTTGAACAACTCAAAAATATTGGAGAAGTCAAATTAACCAATATAAATTAATTTAGCTACCGTATTTTAACTAATTAAAGTTCAATTTTGCTAATCGCTTACAAGTCGTTTGTAAAAATCTACATAAACTGGCAGCTAAACTGGTAAAAACAATCAAATAATTCAATTTTTAAATTCAATAAATAAATAAACACTCAATTATTTTGATTTAGTGTAAAAGCGCGGTTGCGACAAAAGCACGCGAAATATTTGACTTATTAACAACCAAGGTAGAAAACATCCAACATAATAACTTTTAAAATAATCTCTTAACCCGGGAGAACTCGCGCTTGATTGTTGCCTACGAGAACTCGCCGTGAGCATTTCTCTCACATTAACTTTTTTTTTCAATTATTTACGAAATGTTAACATTTTTTTTGACTTTGTCAATTATAACTCATTTATTAAACATCTAAGTAATAATTTACCTAAAAAGTTGTGTTAAAATACTATTTTTTTGCATATTTATCAAAGTTTTTAAAATTGAAATTTTTTCAAAAACAATACTGCGGAATAAGCATTTTTAAAAACATTTATAAAGAAAATAAAAATCACAGCTATAGACTGTATGTTTAAGACAGTTGGCTGAATTATATTTTCCAAAAGATTTTTTTTTATTCTTATTTTTTCGCCGTGTAGAGTAAAAAGAAAATCATTGTTGTGGCCATAGGCCCACCATTGATTCAAAATGCTTTTCTAAGAATCCGCCTGGCGGGAAAACCTCTCAAAACATACTAAGCCTAAAGCGTTACGCAAAACTTGAGGACTCGCCGATGAGAGAAATGCTCACAAATTTAGATAGAGGGTCAACAAACAGTGATAAACTACTAATTTAACATTGTGACACTAATCTAATTATTACTGGGTGATTTGGCACAGTCTAAAACTCAGCTACAGAAAGATTTAGCTTTATATGTGCTCACATTGCAAAAATATAGTAATTTTCATTTTTGTGTGAGCAAAAACCTCACTGTGCGAGTTCTGCCGGGTTAATCTAAGACCAATTTCTTGTTTAGGAACCTGAACTAATCTGTGCATACATTGATATGTGCATTAAATCCGTTGATCCAGCTGAAATTGAGCCACAAATAAAACCAGAAAATAAAAATGCTTAGTGGGAAATGAAGCTGAAGTTTCTGATGAAAATAATGCTGAACCGATTTTACTACCTGAAGTTGAATTAGCAAATTGCAAAGTTTTTAGACTTTGTCAGCAAATTAAACACCAATCACCAATCAAAACTACACATTAAATTATCAGTTAAGCTAATTTAATGTTCAGTCTTTAGTTAGATAACTAAAAACTGAATCTACAAGTCACTGAATAGACTTCTTCAATCACTTTCACACAGTTAAACTCACCATAATTAAACCAAAAACCTGTCAAACACATTGAAAACAACACCGAGACTTAAACTACAACACAAAATGTCTCATTTTTTAACTTAACATAAACTAAATAACTTGTTTTTTTCTTACCTTTCACTTGTTCAGCTTTGATAAGACTTATAGTTTCTTAAGAAACTCACAAAATTCGTTGAAATTCACTGTTGACGCACACAAATCGTTTTCAACCGACGCCATTGAGAATCAGCTGTTCAAGCAGTGTTGTCAACCACTTCTCACAGCAGTCAGAATATTCTGTAAAAAAGGAACATAAAATCTTAATTTCATTCCACATAATAAATTTTCATTAAAGATGATTTTAACTTACTTTTGGTCGTTATCTAAGCTTTTATTAAATTATTAAAACATCTTCTGTACTTTTTTACTCTAATTGCCGCTGTGTAGAAGTAGTTTATTTGAGCCATTGAAATTAAAATTGACATTCAATTTCACAAAAGTTAACTGAAATAATTAATGAATTCATCAAAATTAAAGTATTAAGTTCCTAAATCATAATAATTATACCATTGAAGATAATTGACTTCAATTGCCGTGTATTATATCAAAAACTATCTAAAAATAAAAATTATTTCTTTACACTTTTACATAAAAAGTCATGAATTTATACGGTTTTGAATCTTCACCTTATTTGGAAATGTACTCAATTAAAATTAGATTTTATAACTGAGACTTAAATCATTAAAGACTCACAAACCGTTGATTTGTGTCAGGTGGAGATCGTCCAAGCAAAAGCTTCGGTTCCAATGTTAAAGACTAAAAACAAAACCAAAAACTTAGATGAATGTGGAAACTGCAAAACTTAAAATCACCTCAGAGTTGATCTTGAATCTCAGCTTTCAGCACAGCATTTTCTTTCCAGCTGAAACGACAAATCAACTTCCCTTAAAGTAAACAAGATGCTCTGACTAGAGTTGAAATTTCAGCACTAGATTAGAAATATTAGTTCAGGTTAAAAGTGGAACTGCTGTTGTAGAACCTAAATCACGTAAAAGTCAAGATTTAAAAATAGAGTTGCAGAAAGTTAACTGTTACTAAATTACAAATTTTAAACTGTGAAGAATTTAATTCAAAGCCAATTTGTAATTACTTAACAGTGTTGACTGAATTACTCCTGGTGTTTGATTTTTATTGAAAAGAAGGATCAATCATTGGTCGAATTTCACAAGATAACGATTGTTCATCTAAAAGTAGTTGTCTTCTTCTGTTCTTGGTTATTTCAAGTCTTCATAAAGTCAAATGAGGCAGAATTTCACTTTTAAAAAGATATATTAGTAAAGTGAAAGTTAATTTTGATGATAAAATTCTCTAAATTAACAAACCGAAACTGTTTAGTATTGGATTTTGTTTGGTACTGAAGACCTGAAAGTTTTTCAGAAATTTCAATCGCCAATCTTGAGTTCTTTGAGAAGTAATGCAACTTCTTCATTCCACAGTTGTCTCTTAAAGAACATTGAATCCATCTGAATGAAATCACCATGGAGATAACTTGTCAAATTTCCTATTTATTTTATGTTGTAGCAAATCATAATATGAATGATTTTAGGTGACTTTTTGACATCTTGAAACGACTGAAGAAAAAGCTGAAACACTGCGAATAATAAAATCAAATAAAAACCCATTCACGATTATAATATTTAAACACATTTACTTTTACTGCTATTGTTTCGCAGTGGTCAGTTCATCTAACATTCAGGAATATCTGAATTTATCCAAAGTATGATACACAAAAACATAGAAAAATAAAATAGACAAGTTACTTCTCCTCTAAAACTCAAACTTAAGTTCAACTTTGATAAAACACCGGATTGCAGGAACCATCGAACTTTTTCCCACTTCTTACTTGATCAAAAGTCTCAATTTAGTCAAATGAAGTTCGTTTACTGTTAAAACTCAGACCAAAACTCACCATCAGGTTCTGGGAATCTCGTTTCAACAGGCTCAGTTTCCTTCTGAATCGTTTAAAAGCATCAATTCACCAGTGAAAAAGTAGTTCTAGTTTTCATCGTTGCGAATCAAGTGTTCAATTCTGCACAGAAACGTAACAGCATCTACAATGGCTTCATCTCCACTCAAACACTTTGCTGGTTATCAACTTCTTTAAACTCTACAAAGTCAAGAACTTAAGAATTATTCTTTTAAAAGAAAACAAGTCATACAATGCAATACTACCTGCTGAGTACTACTATGGTGACTTTGCCATATCGATTGCTCTGAGTAAACTTGAGAAGTTGAATGGCTTTTGAGAAGTTAAAAACTCACTTCCCTGAGACTTTTTAGCTCCACAACCAACATTTTTTAATTTTCGAGTTTTCCCTTGAATTTTCCTAGCTGTTTCGGCGTTTTAGTCTCTTTGTATAGAACCTGTAAGATGACACTTAATTCTGGATTTCATTTTAGCAAGCTGATGTGTTTGTCTTCTGTTTCAAAACAAAATCCGAGCTGTAACCAACCGTTAATTCTGTTAAATCGATAAGTCTAAAAAGAAAGATCAATTTAGACGTTAAAATTACGTCCTAGAATTACAAATTTACCATTATTATATTGTATTTATTTGAATCTCAGTGACAAGATCTTCAGATTTCCTAAAAAGAACTTCTGATCTTGGATTCTGAACTTTCGAACATGAAATCATCAAACAACTCAACAGATTTTAAATAATAATCAGCTGTAAAACAAATACAACTTAAAATACTAAATTAAATCGACAAAAATAACACAAAATTAAACCTTAACAATCTGCTTTCGCTTTCTCTTGATGCTTTTATATCTTCACATTCTGTCTGAAACTATTTCTTCATCAGTCACTCGATGCTTTCACTACAACAAGTGGCTGAATTGACTTAGAACTTTTATGCAATTTGTGCTTAAAGAAAACGCTCACTTTCAGCTTAATAATACTCGTATATTATATTCTTAAATAAATTAATATGATTTACCTTTCAGTCATTCATTTCTCTTTAATTTCTTCGTTTAATCACGCAAAAAACTCACAAAATGCATAGAAAATCGAATCAAAACGACGCCATTGAATAAACAGCTGTTTCAGCAGTGATGTCAACTACATTCAACAATAACAAAATTATAATAGCAAAATTTTAAAAAATACTGACACGTGTCAGTATTTTTTCTGAATCAAGTAATCAAGTACTTGATTCAGAATTATAATTAAATGAACACATTACATTATTTGAACATGTTTTCACTGCCGTTTTCATATTTTTAAAGACTTGTATTGGAAATTTCCCCATTTTTGTTTATTTATGAAAGTTATTTGCTCTCCTAAAAATAAGGAAATCACACAAACCTAAGAAAAACTTGGCTAAAAAGTATCCAACAAAGCTGGTATTTTCACCAAAACCAAAACAGTAAATGTCAATTTGAGAAGCTTCAAACATATTCCATAGGAATCTTGTAAATATCATCGATTATAAATCAATTTAATCAAAGCTTATAAAACAGTCATTTTCAAAACAAAATAAAAAGTTTATTTGAATAATTTATTTATAATTGCACAGTTTTTCTTTACAAAATCAAAATAAACGAGACAAATTGCCATTGAAACGAATGGGTTTTAGTCTCATTTTGATAATTGCACAGTTTTTCTTTACAAAATCAAAATAAACGAGACAAATTGCCATTGAAACGAATGGGTTTTAGTCTTATTTTGATAATTGCACTGTTTTTCTTTCCAAAACAAAATAAACGAGACAAATCACCATTGAAACGAATGGATTTTAGTCTCATTTTGATACTTTCACAGTTTTTCTTTACAAAACGAAATAAACGAGACAAATTGCCATTGAAACGAATGGAATTTAGTCTCATTGTGATAATTTCACTGTTTTTGCTGAAATAGCCATCTGTATAGCCTTTTTTCAAACCTCCTAATTTCCTCCTTTTTCGCCATTACTTAAATTTTGCTTTGTCACCCCTGATAGAAGATCGCACAACCTCAAGGTGTTGTGACACCCACTTTGGGAACCACTGAATTGTAGAGTGTAGCAAAGTAAAGTACAGTACAGTACTGTATTTCTTAATAGAAGGGTTGTCCTCAATTAGCTAGACAAACTTTCCAAAAGGGCCTTGTACATTGAGGTCAAAGCTGAAGTTAAAAAAGAGCAAAGAATGATGGGGAATGACACTGAAACTATGATCTCAGTCAACTATGATTTGACTTCAGTGAGTGAAAAACGTTATGTTTGTGTTAGTTTTTCATTGAATAACCACAAAGACTTTGAAATGGTGCCAACATTTCATCAAATACCTTTTAATCAAAAATTGTTTTTATCTGAAAACAGTGCTGTTTGTATTTCTGGTAAAATTTATCAACTTGGACACATGAGATCTTCAACCAAAATCCACATAATTGAAATTGACTGTGAAACTCTGGAGCTGAAAGACAACTGGACAACCACAGTTCCAGAAGGAAGTTCAATGGCTTCACTTGTCTTTTATTGTGGGACCATTATCCTGCCAATGTATTTATATGGCGATGTAGCTAAACCACTGCTACTTTTCCAAATGGATCCAAAAACTAAAAGTGTAACTAAACTGGAGTTTGCATTTGTAGGTGATAGAAACGATATAAAACATATGATGTTAATGGGCAGCTGTTTCATAGGAGACAACTTGTTCCTGTTTTACCAGAAAATTAACCACCAAACAGTTGTAACTGTTGTTAACATGAAGACTTTGAAGTGGACTTTGTTTGAACCTGGAACTTTGTTGTTGCATTCTGATGGACTGATTTGTAAAACAACTATTGCTTGAGGAAATGACATTTATTGCTTCAGAGATTACAATTCTAACTTTATAAACCAACTGGATTATAACACCCATCGATTCCTGTTTTGTAGACAATTGGATGTTGGCTGTTATGTGTTCAATGTCTTGAACAAACAATGGAGAACAGTTAAGTTCAACTTGGAGAATTCTTTGTGTTACATTCAATTTGTACCAACATTTGTAAACAGTGATGAACTGGTTGGTTTTATGTTTTTTTACGATCGATTTGATTTGGTGATGTACAATGTGGTAACAAATCAATGGAGAACTGTTGCATCTTCAGTTGTGGATCTAAGACCCAACTCATGTAACAGCTGTTTAATTGATGATAGAATTTATGCTTTTAATAATGTAAGATCAATCAATAAGACTAATCGATCATTGCATGAAATGACAGCCACTGTTTTTCATTTGAATCCTTCATTACAAATGCTTTGCGAATCAGTGATTGTTAAATGCAATTTAGATTCATCAAAACTTCCAAAATCAATGCAAAATCGTCTTAGATGTTATGTTAACGTTGACTAAGATGCTTAAGTTGTTTGTAACTTTGATTAAAAGTTGATTGTGTAATTGATACATACATTGAAATGCGGTTTTTTGGGGTTTGAATTGACAGTGTTTAGTTTTGTAATGATGGAAAAATTTAACAGGAATGGATTTCAACTTATTAAATCGGTTTTTAGATGGTTTTTCTGAAGGAAATAGTTGACAAATGGCAACTTTCTCTGTTTGTTGATTGGTTGGTCGACTAAAACAAAGTAAACTGAATGAAAATGACGTATTTTAACAAGTTAATTTAATTAAGAAATGTAGTCAATAACCAGGAAATACCCAAAAGTGATGGAAAAGATGCTGTAAGATGAAAAAAGTGATTGAAAAAGATGCTGTAAGATTAAAAAAGTGATGAAAATGATGCTGTAAGGTGGAAAACGTGATGAAAAAGATGCTTTAAGATGGAAAACGTAATGAAAAAGATGCTGTAAGGTGGGAAAACGTGATGAAAAAGATGCTTTAAGATGGAAAACGTGATGAAAAAGATGCTGTAAGATGGAAAAAGTAATGAAAAAGATGGTGTAAGATAGAAAAAGTGATGAAAAAGATGCTTTAAGATAGAAAAAGTGATGAAAAAGATGCTTTAAGATGGAAAAAGTGATGAAAAAGATGCTTTAAGATGAAAAAAGTGATGAAAAAGATGCTTTAAGATGAAAAAAGTGATGAAAAAGATGCTTTAAGATGAAAAAAGTGATGAAAAAGATGCTTTAAGATGAAAAAAATGATGAAAAAGATGCTTTAAGATGGAAAAAGTGTTGTAAAAGATGAAAAATTTGCCATTTTCAAAACAAAACTAAGTTTAACATTGCTGTAAATAAATCCATATATACTGTACAGTGAAAAAGTCAGCTTACCCTTTCAAATAAAGGTCTTTAGGGGAAATTGTCCTCAATTAGGGAGAAGAAACTTTAAAATAGACTGTGAGGGTGGAGCCAAACTTAAGAAAAGTAAGGATAAGTTGTAAATTAGGTTAACAATTGTAGACAAAGATGGTATCTTTAACTGTGTCTTGGTTGCTACTGTAAGCTACATTACAAGCTCTACTGTAAGGGCTTTGAAGAAGTTGTCCTAAATTAGTGTGAAAAGTTTTTCAACTAGGGAGAGTGGAGCTGTGTCCCTTGCTTTCTCAAATGTTCCTTCAGGTTACAAATTCCTTGATGGGACGTCCGACCCTCGTTGGGGAACACTGAGTTACAAGAAAGAATTACAGTAGTTTAGTAAACTTTAGTCTGTGATTTGCCTTTTTTGAGTGTAAGACGTTGTTGTTATTTTTACTTTGCCATTTTGAAAATGCGACAAACATTTCATCAAATACTTTTTGACCAAAATGCGGACTTTATGGGCCACAGTGTTGTTTGTTTTGATGATAAAATCTATCAATTTTGTTTAACGCGATCAAGTTATTTGCACATATTTGAAATTGACCGTCATAGTTTGGACCAGGCAAACTTTTGGACACAAACTTTGCCACTTTTATGTCAAATGCATCCTCCTGTGGTCTACGCTGGACACATAATCGCCATGATGTACTCGTATCAAAAAGCAACTGGCACTTCTCCACTGGAACTTTTCCAATTAGATCCAAGAACTAAAAGCATAACTGAACTGGAAGTTTCGTTTGAAGGTAATTTGGGTGACATAAAAACGATTCGTGTAATGGGCAACTGTATTGTGGGAGACAACTTGTTCCTGTTTCATCAGAGACCAAAGCAACAAACAATTGTAACAACTGTCAACATGAAGACCTTAAAATGGACTTTGTTTCAGGAACTGAGTGGCCATGACTGTGAGATATTTGTTCCTCATGGCACTGATATTTATGGTTTTAGAAATTATGATTTCTTAAACGAAAAACGGGTTAAAAATGACTGTTTTTTCGTGTTAAACACATTGAACAAGCAATGGAAAAAGAGGAAATTTGTCTTGGATTATGTTTTGGCGACTTTGAGGTCCGAACCTAAATTTTTCAGTGATGACGAAATCGTTGTTTTTCAACATGATTATTGG
>JAAFCF010007112.1:7909158-7930427 GCA_013389785.1 Helicorthomorpha holstii | reverse complement strand
TTAGAACAATTCAACTAAATTCTATTGTAGAATTTTGAACTACATTTACTCCACAATGAATGGCTATTTACTAATTTAGTATACCTTAATTAGTTTCTAAGTTATAGACATCCAAAGTTGCCAGTTTGTTAAAAAGGAAAATTGCATAAATCGTCTACTTTGGCGCCATTTCAGTTCAAAATTAGAACAATTAAACTAAATTCCATTTTAAAATTTTTAACTACATTTACTGCACACTGAATATCTATTTACTAATTTAGTATACCTTAATTAGTTCCTGAGTTATAGACATCTAAAGTTGCCAGTTTGTTAAAATGGAAAATTGCATAAATCGTCTACTTTGGCGCTATTTCAATTCAAAATTAGAACAGTTAAACTAAATTCTATTGTAGAACGTTGAACTACGTTTACTCCGCTATGAAAGGCTATTTACTAATTTAGTATGCCTTAATTAGTTTCTGAGTTATAGACATCCAAAGTTGCCAGTTTGTTCAATGGAATTTTAAAAGTCAATTCCTAGTTTAAGTGGCTGCTAATGTTAAGTCTATGAGAGCATCTCTCATAGACACAATGTATAAGCCACTTAAACTTGTTGGTCTTTCGTTTGGCCATCTTGGTCCAGTTATAGCACGAGTTCTTTGCATTGTTATGAATCCATTTCAAGTTTTCTTTTGATAAAATTCAACATTCCTTAAACATTTATGAAATATTTGAGGTGAAAGGTCACTTAAAGGTATTTTAAGCAATTTGTCATTGAGTTGTTCAGCTACTGCCTTCTCTTGTATGTATGTGTGTGTGTGTATGCGGTAGGGCCTCCTGAACATCAGAGGTCCTGGAGGGAGGACAACACTGCAATTGTCCTTTTGACTGTCCAACGTCTTTTTTTTTTCTCTTCACCTCCTTAAAAAAAGTACAGTTTCTTCTCAGTTTACTCTCCTCTCTTATTTCCTTTTGCCGAAAAATAAACCATTCAATTTGACAGGTGACCCTTCTCTTTGTACCCCCTCCCTTATTAAGTTCCCTTAAGGTCATCGTCTCACAAAAGGTATAAAGAGATGCTGGGGGTTTGGGAGTGGGTGGGTGATGGTGTGGGTGGGGTCGTTAGGAATGCATGCGCCACAGATTCCACAATGCAATTCGTGTGCAAGCATGAATGTCAAGAGTATTTGTCCTGAGGTGACCGCTATAAACTAATTTTTTTTTATACAAGGGTGATCGTGGACATTCAGAGCCCTGTAATGAGGACCACCTGCCCGTCTCACCTCCACACCCCACCCACCACCTTCTCTTCTTCATCCTAACAACAACTTTTATTTTTTTTGCGCCGACAACTTTCTTATTCTTTCTCAACCTTTTTTCACATTTTCACTTTGCTCAAATTTTAACCCTCCCACAACAAAATACAATACATTTCGTTGAAAAGATAAGTTTTCACCTTATTTTGTTTTTAAAAATAATAAAAAAAAAATTCCTCCTCTGTATTTTTTCTCCTCCTACTTTTTTTTTTTTTTTTTTGGTTAATTCAGTGACCTGTTTTCCTTAAATAGAGATGCAAAAAAAGAAGAAAAATATACTTAATGACTCAATTTAGTTGTCTTTTAACTGCTAAGTCAGTCAGACTTAAAGTTCCCTCTGGTTACACAGACCTAAGACACCTTGAAATGGTCCCAACAATCGATTTTGTACCTTGAAATTGAAATCCGTTACAACCACTGATTTTTTTGACAGTTTCAACAAATTTAGACGACTTAATTAGGTTTAGGAAATTGAATTATCTGCTGACTTTGACGCCATTTTGGTTCCAAAATATAACGGCAATACATAATATAACAACATCACATTAAAGTAGAGTTAGTTCACTACAATTTAGGCTTTATTGACCAAGTATACCTAAAATAGTTCCTTAGATATTGGCAGTCAAAGTCGCTAATTTAACTAAAGTCGCATGATGCAAATTATGCACGTGTTACTGAATGATCAGCTGACTTTGACGCCATTTTGGTTCTAATCTAAAAGTAATTAATTTTTATTAATTATATCACATTAAAGTAAAGTTAGTCCACTACAATTTAGGCTTTATTTACCAAGTATACCTAAATTAGTTCCTTAGATATTGACATTCAAAGTTGCTAATTTAACTAAAGTCGCATGATGCAAATTATGCACGTGTCACTTGAATGATCAGCTGACTTTGACGTCATTTTGACTCCAAACTATAACTACAATACCTCATAAAACAACACCACATTAAACTACAGTTAATCGTTTACAAAACTTAATCAACAAACCTAATATAGCCTAATTAGTTCAAAAGTTATTGAGTCCTAAAATAGGCACTTCATTCAATTTTAGATAAACTTGTCATTCTAGTTTAAGTGGCTGGCAATGCATTTCGAACGCCATAGAGTGCAGCTATAAGCCACTTCAACTGGGCCAACACACATTTTGATTGTTAATTTGCATCAATTGTGATGACTAACATGGCTGAGTCAACGTCTACGTCAAAATAGCAGACGATGCCCCTTTATTTTCCCTTTGCCACATCATTTTCCATCAATTTCTCCCCTTTTCCTATCCCTCCCACCTTCATCCTCAATCTTTATCCCCCCAATTGGCTTGTTTAGATATTTATGAATGTTTTTCTGGGAAGATTTGTCGTAGATTAAGTCACTTGCTTTTTCAGGTGATTGAAACAACAAAAAAGCAAGTTAAAACAAGTACATTTTCTCTCCAGGTGGCTTTTCCACGAATAAATATACTAAATTAACATTATTATTTCCCTATAGGGGTTTTTCTTATTCTTAAAATCTTCAAGACGTTAGGACTTGATCAACAACAGTTAAGATTTTTGAGTTAAATTGGACTATTTGAATAGCTAAATTGGTGATGTCACTTCTACTGACCTGAGCTTGTTTTTATTTGCTTAGAAATTGGGTGGAGTTGCATTAAAAATGTTAAGACATTTGTTCCACCTCGCAACGTCTTAAGGAATTTCTTTGCTGTCTTCTTCTTCAACTTTATATTTTTTTGGGGGGGATTTTGTTTGTTTGTTTGTTGTTTTTATCTTGATGTCGCTCTTGCCAACCTTTTTTTTAAAATATTCAATTGTGTATTTGCTATTTAGCTGCATTGCAATGGGATTTATTTTTTTTAATATAATTTAAATTTATTGTTACCGTTGCTAGGTTATCTGCTTAGCAAGTTGCCAAGGTTTTCACATAATTATAAAGCATTAAATGTGGTGGTATTTTTATGGTGGATCTTAATAAGATTAAAATTTAGTCATGTACTAAAAACATCGTCAAATTCAACCATTTATACGCCCAAGTCTTAAAAAAATTCAAAATTACTATGTTGTTTTTACTGACTTTGACGCCATTTTGGTTCCAAACCACGTCAGTAATACCCAATACTAGTAAAGTACATTAAAATATGGTTACTCAACTACACATTACCGTTGAAAAATCACCAATAACATAATCAATTTAAAAGTTATTGATTTTCAAAGATGACCTTTTGATTGATAAAAGTTGAAGGGGCTATCAATGCATTCTAAATGGAAGTTCAAAATTACTATGTTGTTTTTTGAATAAACAGCTGACTTTGACGCCATTTTGGTTCCAAACTACGTCAGCAGTACCCAATAAAAGTATAGTACCTTAAAATATGGTTACTCAATTACAAATTACCGTTGAAAAATAACCAATAACATAACCAATTTAAAAGTTATTGATTTTCAAAGATGACCTTTTAATTTATAAAATTGTTGGCGTGGCTATCAATGCATTCTAAATGGAAGTTCAAAATTACAATGTTGTTTTTTGAATAAACAGCTGACTTTGACGCCATTTTGGTTTAAAACTACGTCAGCAATACCTAATACTAATATAGTACCTTAAAATATGGTTACTCAACTACAAATTACCGTTGAAAAATGACCAATAACATAACTAGTTTAAAAGTTATTGATTTTCAAAGATGACCTTTTGATTGATAACAGTTTACATGACATTCCAATCCTAGTTGAAGGGGCTATCAATGCATTCTAAATGGAAGCAGCTCTCATAGGCTCAATGTATAAGCCACTTAAAGTAGGTTCACACCATACAAGTCGTTTTAAACTCATTTTCAATATAAATCGTTGACCTATTAATTTGATAAAGTTATTGCAAGAGGATTAATAATTTAATAGTAGCTTAAGAAATTCATCCATGGCTACTTCCCACCAATTTGTACGCTTATGTTTGCCCCCTTACAATTACCCCAATGTGTATAATGATATAGTGTCTATGGCAATGTAGGCTTGGTCTTCTGTGTAGCCTCAAGGTATGTGCCACACATCTAATTACACACATAGGACCCCTTCATCCACACGCCTCTTCTATCCCTAAACCCTAATTCCTCTACACATTACATGATATCTTTTGACAATTTTTAAAAAAAATTAAATTAAATGTTTTTAAAAGAAAAATAAAATACAAGACTTGGGTTTTTCGATATACAAAAGGCTGGATAATTAGGTTTTCTATGTGAAATTTGAAGGTGTATCAAGTGTTGCATAGTCATTGCTTAGCAACGCCATAGACTTTGTTCAACCAATGAAATTTCCAATTGCAACACACGCACGCCTAAGTTGTTTGAAAGAGGAGAATGAGAGGGGGAGGGGGTTGAGGGTGAGGGGGGGGAGTTTGAGAGTGGGTGAATGAATGAAGAAAGAGCGGCGGAATTTCCTTTGTTCCTCCAATTCGTTTGTTGAAGTTATGCATAAATTAAACACAGGGAGGTATATATGCAGTACCTCTCTCCTTACCCTAACCCCCCCCATGCAATCCTCTTACTCTTTAGTTGTGTGTTGTGGGGGAGTTGGTGTTTGGTGGGGATGGAAGGAAGGAAGGGGCGAAAGGAAATAGTTTGTGATCACCATCACCGATAGCATCTCTCACCTGCCACCCACAACCCCACTTCCCACCCTCAGGTGTAAGGATGGATATTTGGGAGGGGGTGGATCAAATTCCTAAACCACTTCATCTCACATTCCAACTCATCTGTCTCACTCAAAACTTTGCACTTATATAACATCTGCTTTGGGGCCAAAGAAAACCCCAGACATGGCTTGGCTTGGCTCGTGAGATTCTTTTATTTTTAAACATTTAAACATTCCAATTTTTAAATTAAAAAAAATATAGAATGTTAAAATTCTAATGTGAAAATACAATTTGAAAAAATTCTATATTATTTGAAAATTTAAATTCTTTTTATTTATTGATTTGAAAATTTCGAATATTTGAAAATTTAAATTCTTTTTGTTTTACTTTTTTGAAAATTTCGAATATTATTTGAAAATTTAAATTCCTTTTTTTTTTTTTTTACTTTTTTGAAAATTTCGATTATTATTTGAAAATTTCAATTTTTTTATTTGATTTGTAAATTTAAATTCTTTTTATTGATTGATTTGAAAAATTCTTTTTATTTACTGATTTGAAAATTTCGAATATCATTTGAAAATTGAAATTCTTTTTTTTTACTGATTTGAAAATTTCGAATATTTGAAAATTTAAATTCTTTTTTTTTACTGATTTGAAAATTTAAATTCTTTTTTTTTTACTGATCTGAAAATTTAGAATATTATTCGAAAATTTAAATTCTTTTTACTACTGATTTGAAAATTTCGAATTTTTTTCTTTTTAAATTTGCCACTGTTGGGGCCTCTGGCCTGTTAACTATTGGTCCATCTTTAGGTCTGTTAACCTTATCCCCAGGGGTAAAATATCTGTTGTAACAGGATAAGATGAGATTGAAATTCCCTAAACCAAAGAAGAAAAAAAAAACTTAAATAAATAAAAAAGTCTTGTGTAAGTCTGTCTGGAAAATAGGGGTGGATTTGATAAGAGGGGTAAAGTGTAAGGAGGCTTGAGACCTAGACCGGAAACTGGTTGACTGCTAACGAGCCCAATTGATGGATGAAGAGTAGGTGGAAGTGGTGAAGGTGGGAGGGTGATTGATACCTAAAAGCTACTTTTTTAATGAGAGACTGTGTTTATGTTTAGATCAGTTTAGCAGGTGGGTTTTTTTTTTATCTTTTCATCCACCCCTTGCTTTCTCTCTCCCTCCCTCCCACTTTTATACTTTTTGCTGCTGAATTTTTTCTTTCATTTTTTTTATCTCTCTACTTGTGTGTTGTCGGCTTAATAATTTGTGAGGTCCAAAATTATCTGTGTGTATTTTTTATTAACCGGATGTTTCATTGAGTGTTTCCTCAGTGTGGGACTTTTTAAGGTTTTTATTTTATTGTAATGACTATTAAATGTAATTACCAGTTCACATCACACTCATACAATCGTTTAATACAACAAATACAGTACACACAAATGATAAATGACATTGTTCACTGGAAAATTTCATTTTGGACAATTCCAGGAATCAACTTCCATTGTTACAGACTGACTTTCACTTTTTGAATTTAAATTATATACTGTGGAGCTCATTGTACAAACATGTATACCAAAGTAATTGTGATAACTACAATTACAATTAGGACTCTATAAAACACAGTTTACATATTTACAATCTCTAAATTACTTAATAAGTTCTTATTAAAGTTGCCATAAATTATGACTTAAGTTACCATGACTTTAATGCCATTTAAGTTCAAGAATTTTAATACTTTGAAACTAAGAGTTAGTCTACTATTAAAGGAATTTGATCTATTTGCAATACCTAAATTAGTTACTGAAATATTTAAGCTCAAAGTCTGACATTTGATGTTAAATATTTGATAACCTTACAAAAGGGTGAGATTCTATTTTGCAATAATGATTTTGTAATACTTGACACTTTGAAACTAATTGACTATTGAAGGAATTTGATCTATTTTCTATACCTAACTTAGTTACTGAAATATTAAGACACTTTGAAACTAAGAGTTAGTCTACTATTAGGGTGGGATTCTATTTTGCAACAATGATTTTCCTATACTTGACACTTTGAAACTAAAAGAGCTAATCCACTATTAAAGGAATTTGGTCTATTTGCTAAGTTATACCTAAATTAGTTACTGAAATATTAAGACTCAAAGCCTGACATATTGATAACTTTAAAGGGTGGTATTGTAATTTGTAACAATGATTTTCTAATACTTGACACTTTGAAACTAAGAGTTAGACCACCAAAAAAGGAATTTGATCTATTTGCAATACAGTACCTAAATTAGTTACTGAAATATAAAAACTCAAAGTCTAACATTTGGTACTAAATATTTGATAACCTTACAAAAGAGTGAGATTCTATTTTGCAACAGTGATTTTCTAATACTTGACACTTTGAAACTAAGAGTTACTCCACTAAAAAAAGGAATTTGATCTATTTTCTATACCTAAATTAGTTACTGAAATATCAATACTCAAAGCCTAACATATTGATAACTTTACAAAAGAGTGGTATTGTACTTTGCAACAATGATTTTCCAATACTTGGCCACATGACCTCCAGTTACCATTAGAAACAGCATTTTTACTGTGAAATTTCCAAGCAAATTGTATAAAAATGCAGGAATTGATTTGTTATTTGTACAGATAGCATGCAAAAATGATGGTGGAATGGGGCAGACTTTATTTACCAGCAAACTAATTATGAGGGGGGAAATAAAGGGTGGGGTGGGGGGAATGGTGTGTGCGTGCTTTTCATATGAGGGCACCACCATCAATGCAGTATATCACATTTAAAGTTGTTTATCCTTTTTGTAAGGGAGGAAGCTTTGAAAATGATCAATAATTTCTATCAATAATTCCAACTGTACTGAGCCTTACTGCATTGTGTATACATTTCCACAAACAAATTCCTACTGTGCTATGCATTTTCACTGTTTTATTTAGAGACTCCCAATGACAGGGAGACTTGAGAGCTGTTTTCATCACATGCATTTATGGATCTCACTATTTTTTTCTTCTGTGTTGCACTTTTCCCCATTTTGTGCTGAAAGATACTGTATGAAAAAAAAGGCCATCACATAATATTTATTTTTTTGAAGGAAATGTTTGTGACTTATTGACTACCATTCTTGTTGAACTTGTAAAGGTTGTGAACCTGCAGTATCTTGAACTGCCAAACACACTCTTTAGTATGATTATAGTGGATTATCAGATGATTTCATATAAACTAAGTTACATACCATAAAAACCAAGCCATATATACATGTAAGTTATGTAGGCTATGACCATTATGCTTTGTTATACAAGTCATATCTATTCACAATCAATATTTATTGCTGTGCTCTCATAACATTTTATATTGTAAGGGTTATAAAAGGGGGCTTTGCAATTATTGAGCATAGGGCCACTTTCCAATTTGGGTTTCTTATGTAATGGGGTTTGTTATTTCACTACAGGACTCTTAAATTAAAGTAAGGGGTGCAAGTTAAACATGATACACTATGTCTGCAACTTTAATGGAGTTCCCAGTGTTGCTTTTTACTTAAAAATTGCTCTGATCTGACATTAGTTTACCAGCTAGGACTCCATTACATTGGTACTGTAACATTATCTCATTTTTAGACAAGTTCCAAAATTTACAGGGCTGTGTATTTACTATCTTCTCTGAGAACTAAGTTACCAGATCAAAGAACTATAATAATGTGTGTGAATTTAAGTTTGTGTTGGATGTTTCTGAACTTTTAGGTTCATTTTGAACTGTAATTCTAAGTCTAATAGTAATTTTGTTTTTGTTTTGTGTTCATTTAGTAAAATGAGAGGCAAGTTTAGTAGTAATGTGATACTTGGTAACCTAAACTCTTGTGTTTTGAAGCCCAGACTGCTAAAGATGGTTATTCAATGTTGAAATAAAAGAGACATACAGTACTGGTACTAAGTTCCAGCTTTCAAGGTCAAACCAATAGGGTGTCTGTGTTAGTGTGAGTGAGAGTTTATTTACTCTCTGTGTGCAGACAAGGAAGGTTTGATTAATGCAGTTGGGTTAATACAGGGCACATACACACATTTGGTGTTAACTTAATTAATCTATTTTACTATTTGCAACAGTGTTTTTATTTATTTATATTTATTTTGTGTATAAATTGTTTACTTAATAAGTTAAAAGCATGTTAGTGTTGGTATTTATGTGTCAGGGGCACACACAGAGCCATACATCACATCACCCAGTTGGTCTCTGGGATGTTTTGTTGGAACAAATTGCTGCTAAAAGAAATTAAAAAGAAAATATATAAAAGTGTGAATGTGGCAAAGAATTAATTTAATATTAAAGTGTCATTAAGAAAAATGAGATGCAATTTACCTACTGCCCCCTGGTAGTACATAAAAAGGATGTAACAATTGGATGTGGAAGAGAAATTGAAAGGAAAAAGGGGAAAGGGAGAAGGAGAGATAGAGAGATGGAGTTGTTGGACCATGATGAGTAAGAGTAGGGGAAGTAGGTTGTGAAGGAAGGGGAGGAGAAGGAAGTGGAAGAAGAGGATAATGTTGAGTAAGGAGTTAATTTGTGGGGGACTTTTCTCTCCATTTTCCAATGCTTTTAAATGCAGTTTGTTAGCTCTCATAAGAAGAAGAAGAAAAAAAGTGAAAGTAAAGCAATAGCATCTGGTTTAACTCATGGAATATGTGGGTTGACAAACACTACTTACTCAATGCCATTTCCGGCGCTTTTTCTCATTTTTTGAATTAATTTTCACTTTCAAAATAACTGGTGATAAATATTAACCCAAAAAAAAAAAAAAAATGTCCTTCAGAAGTTTTCACCTTTAAAAAATTATTTTTTACACATGGTTTTGTCACTCAGAAACATTTTTCACTCCTTGTTTTTTTAATAGCTCAAATAATAATAATAACAATAAAAAAACATGCTTGCTTAGATTAGAGACAGAGGTTTGACTACTTTTAACCGGAAATAGCAGTGACTAACTACATTAAGCATACAAATAATGCTTTAATAAACGTGTTTGGCAACTTTTTGAACAGTAAACAAATGACATTAAAATATAATAAAATGCTATTTATCACGCACTTAAAAATATTATTAACTTGTTAATTGAAACTGCTGACTTTGACGCCATTTTGTCTCTTAACCAAAACACTAAAACTTAAAACTATCATTGCATTGCAAATTAGTGTAACTTTAATTCAAATTCCAGCAGTTAAAATAATTAAGTTGCTTCCAAAATAAATTATATGGCGTCTTGAAGTTGCATCTTTTATGACGAAACTGTCTACTTTGTCGCCATTTTTTGTTGTAATTTAATGTAGTTGCACCTATTGTTATTACATCACATTAAAATAGACTTTCTTCCCTTTCAGAAACCGTTTACCTATTTAGTATAGCTATTTTAGTTGCTGAGTTATTGATGTCTAAACTTGCCAGTTTGTTACTTTTTTATATATAAGAATGTGGTGTTCTAGTTTAAGTGGCTGCCAATGCATTCTCTATGGAAGCTTTTCTAATAGAACAAATGCACCAGCCACTTAAACTAAATCTCATTTCTTAAAAACTCAAATTTAACAGTGTGGATTATTGTTATTATCTGGCAACAGTGCTGTAGGTTAAAATTGACACATTGTATAACGAATCAATTATATTTTACGATGGCAATTTAATGGTTGTAAGACGTTGTCTTAAATGAGGTCATAAGATGGCCATCAAAGTGGCAATATTTGTGGTAAATTATACACTAGATATGGGAGTTTTTGTGTTTTATGACCACTTCACTTTTTTATTTCTTTTTTTGCTCTTTTTTCAATGGCTATTCATTTTTAAAACCTCGAATTTGGGCCAAGTGGCAAAATAGCAAAGGTTAAATATGGTGACAGTTGAAAATAATGTCTAAACTGTTTCACTTTTTGAGGACATCAACATTTAAATTTAGATTTCGAGTTTATTTTGACATCAATTTTGCATATCAAGTGAATGATCAGCAGACTTTGGCGCCATGTTGGCTCCAAACCGGAAGTACTGATTCTTATTCTATTAGGATTTTTGAAATATAGTTAGTCCACTACATAATCCACTTTACTAATCCTAAATCGGTTAATTAATATCCGAGTTATTGAAGATGAAAGTTGACCTTTCATTTCATTTTTTGCATATAAAGTGAATGATCAGTCGACTTTGGCGCCATGTTGGCTCCAAACCGGAAGTACTGATTATTATTCTATTACGTTTTTTTGAAATATTGTTAGTCCACTACATAATCCTTTTTACTAATCTTAAATCGGTTAATTAATATCCGAGTTATTGAAGATGAAAGTTGACCTTTCATTTCATTTTTTGCATATCAAGTGAATGATCAGCAGACTTTGGCGCCATGTTGGCTCCAACCAGAAGTACTGATTATTATTCTATTAAGCGTTTTTGAAATATAGTTAATTCACTACATAATCCATTTTGCTAATCCTAAATCGGTTAATTAATATCCGAGTTATTGAAGATGAAAGTTGACCTTTCATTTCATTTTTTTTGCATATAAAGTGAATGATCAGCAGACTTTGGCGCCATGTTGGCTCCAAACCGGAAGTACTGATTCTTATTCTATTAAGCGTTTTTGAAATATAGTTAGTCCACTACATAATACACTTTACTAATCCTAAATCGGTTAATTAATATTCGAGTTATTGAGGATGAAAGTTGACCTTTCATTTCATTTTTTGCATATAAAGTGAATGATCAGCAGACTTTGGCGCCATGTTGGCTTCAACCGGAAGTACTGATTATTATTCTATTAAGTGTTTTTGAAATATAGTTAGTCCACTACATAATACACTTTACTAATCCTAAATAGGCTACTTAGTTTCCGATTTATTGAGGACTAAAGTTGGTCTTTCATTTCATTTTATTTACTATTAGAATTGCAGTTTAAGTGGCAGCTAATGCAAATCCAATGGACGCATTCCTCATAGACTCCAGCAATAAGCCACTTAAACTAGTTTTCTAACTTTTTAATGTTTTAACTTTTTAATTAGTTAATTACATTACTGATTACCTATTTTTATATGTTAAGGTGCAATTATGAAGGGTAATAAAATGTCAAGTGACATAAAACTGCCATCCATTTTCGACTTAATTGAACAAGTCCATTCAAAAGTTAATCGGTTAAACGTCAAATTTGAAGGAGAAGAAGAAAAAATTGTTTGAATGTCATTGGCCAAAATCAATGACCTGATGAAAATGCGAGAATCCACAAGGGAAATAGTGCTAAATTGAGAGGAAACAATTTCTAAAATAGGATTAAAAAGTATCTCGTTAAATGTCCTATCATTACTTTACTGTACTTTTTTCTTTTAAACATGTGTGTGTACTTAACTATAACAAGACTATTTACTCTCCTTGTCATACCCTCTACCCCCCTTTCTTATCCCCCATTTCCCTTTTTCAACATTTACTGCTTCTGTTTAAAACTAATGACCAGAACGCAATTTAAAAGGGCCACACGTTGAGCTACTTAAATGTCAACAGTTTGATAAGATAAAGACTTGGGAACAAATATTAAGGAAATTAGACATCCTATTTTCATTAAATGTGCAAAAATCTGCTTTAATTTAAGCGGAAATGAGCACAAAATATGGTTTAAACAATGTGGTTATTTTGGTTTTGCAATATTTGGAGCCATAATGGCGGCTGGAACTTGACAGGTTGTAAGTTAAGTAGCTAAATTTAGGTCTTTGATGTCAACATGCAGTTAAAATTAGGAGATTGAGACTATAATAGGAAAAAGGATGTTAATTTAGGACGTTGAAGTGATAAATTGATTGTTATTTATTTAGCATTATTTGAAAATTTAAATTACTTTTATTTATTGATTTGAAAATTTCGAATATAATTTGAAAATTTAAATTCCTTTTATTTATTGATTTGAAAATTTTGAATATTAATTGAAAATTTAAATTCTTTTTTTTACGTATTTGAAGCTTTCGAATATTTCAGAATTTATAAATTCCGTTTATTCACTGATTTTAATATTTAAATTCCTTTTTTTTACTTATTTGAAAATTTCGAATATTTGAGACTTTAAATTCCGTTTATTTACGTTAAATTTCGAATATTATTTGAAAATTTAAATTCTTTTTTTTTACTTATTTGAAAATTTCGAATTTTATTGGAAAAGTTAAATTACTTTTTTTTTACTGATTTGAAATTTTAGAATATTTCAAAATTTATAAATTCCGTTTATTTACTGATTTGAAAATTTAAATTCTTTTTTTTTACTTATTTGAAAATTTCGAATATTATTTGAAAATTTCGAATATTATTGGAAAAGTTAAATTACTTTTTTTTTACTGATTTGAAATTTTCGAATATTTGATAATTTAAATTCCGCTTATTTACTGATTTTAATATTTAAATTACATTCAGTTAAAATTAAGAGATTGAGACTAAAATAAAAAAAAGGCTGTTAATTTTAGACGTTGAAGTGATAAATTGATTGTTATTTATTTAGCATTATTTATTAAATGTTTTACAGTGTTGTCACTTTTGCGCCTCACACATCATGTTAAATGAAGGGGGTAACAAACCATTCCATACCCAACACCCACACTACCCCTCCCCCCCCCCCCCCCCCCCTTCAACCCATCCCAACAACAACAACATCATCATCATCAGTGCCAACTTTTTTCTTTTTTAAAAATCAAGACAGAGATTACATTTCAGGATCATTAACCCTGCAACTTTCACTTTGCAAAAGCAGAAAAAAGGCAATGAAGCATTTCAAATTCTTCTTAATTTTATCTAATTTATTATTTAGTCAATTCAAAATGAGAATTAACGTCTTAAAGATCTTAAAGATGAAATTTAATTTATGTTAAGAGATTTAGTTTATTGCTTTTAGGGATTTAAGATTTACAAATGCATTGTCAATTTCTTCATGTTTGTTTTTTTATCATAAAATTGCATAACTAATATTTGATTTTGTTGTTTCGTTTTTAGGGGAACATCTTCAGATTTGCCAACAGGGAAGGACATGTTGCACCTCTGAAATTGAACAGACTTTTATAGCACAAAGTCGGCAGGAATTTCACAGGATTTTAAACACCACTGTCACCCTATTACAAACTACATTTGCTGCCAGGGCACAGAAATTTGATGGTAAGTGTCAATAAACAATGCTTAAACATGACCTCTTAGGACCCATTTCAAAATGCCTTTTAAGAGGAATTTTTATGTACAAATATGTTTGCTTAGTTATGTAATTTGATTAAGTTATTAGCTCTTAAAAATCGTCAGTTTACTATGCGCCATTGGATCAAAAAAACAAAAATGGGGAGAAAAATACTTCCTGGTATTTTGTGGGTCCTTTTCTTAAGTTTAATTCCCAAGAACAACACACACACGTCATTAAGGAATATAAATCAATGGCTTTTGTTGTTTTCTTCTTCAGAGCTTAAACGCAAAACGTTTTCTTGTTAATGTTAAAACTTTAATTGCCCATTGGAATTTTTAAGACACCAGAAGATTCTTTTGTTTGTTGAGCCACCTGAAATAGCAGTTTTGCAGGTCTACAGTACAGTAACAGTATGTTTAATAATACAAGTAATACAGTACCAGGTATTGCATTATTTTGTAACTGGGTCACCACCCACCACTAATCGATTAGAGAGGAACTTTGGGGATTTAGGGATCAGGAAATAGTAAGGGGAACAAAACTATTTGACCATTGTACATTGTACTAACACACCAATGGGCTTAACTTGTAATAATTATTGTATTATTTTGATCTATGGCATTATTCATATGGGAATTACAGTACAGTCTTTATTTGATAGCAAAATACACAAGGCCTGATTTTGATTGCATTGTCACTGACATCGACATCACTGCTTTTAACTGGGATCAATTTACTAATGGTGTTAAATGCGTTAAATGTCATCGATTTTCTTTTATTACGTTGATTGGAGGTTTCCAAATTAGGGCACAGTGTTGGTGGTCTATTTTAAGTGGCTTATACATGAAAGTCTATGACAAAAAAATCCCATTGGAAATGCATGGGAACCACTTAAATTAGGCATTTGCAGTTACGTACTGCTTGCTTTTCAATACATGTATTCAAATTGTTCGAAAGTGTAATTTTTCGAATTATTTGAATATTTGAAAAGCAGCGGATTATTCGAATGTATTATTTTTCGAATTATTTAAATACCGGTATTGAAAACAGTGGATTAACTACATTACAAAAAAGAAACGAGACTGAATATCATCAGTTTCAATGGAGTTTTGTCTCGTTTCTTTCTTAACAATGAGAAAAAAAAATGCCCAAAAAGAAACGAGACTAAATATCATCCGTTTCAATGGAGTTTTGTCTCGTTTCTTTCTTAACAGTGAGAAAGAAAATGCCAAAAAAGAAACGAGACTAAATATCATCCGTTTCAATGGAGTTTTGTCTCGTTTCTTTCTTAACAGTGAGAAAGAAAATGCCAAAAAAGAAACGATATTAAATGTCATCAGTTTCAATGGAGTTTTGTCTCGTTTCTTTCTTAATAGTGAGAAAAAAAATTAATAAAAAAACGAGACTAATTCTCATCAGTTCCAATGGAGTTTTGTCTCATTTCTTTCTTAACCCTGAGAAGAAAAAAATGCAGTACCGTACCGTAGTTGAAAATAGCATTACTGTACTAACTTAGCTATAATTCCTAAAATAGGCAAATTAGGATTGTCGTGGAAATAGGACTGTGTATTGGACTAACATGGAAACCAAAATCAAGTTAGTCAGCTGTTTACAGCTTGTTTCTAATTCGGTAACTAAACTAAACAAACAGGGTTTATTTTCGTTTTAATTATTACAAGCTATTAACGTTTGAGCTAAAAGTAGTTTAGTAAACAAATAATATTGTTTTCTTAAGTATATTTTAAGATTTATTTATGACGATAAGAGAAGAAAAAGTTGAGTAAAAATTGGTGTTGATCACGTTTTGTTTACTTTTTAGATGATTAAAATTGCAGTGAGAGTGGAAAAATAGGCCAAATATTATACATTTGGAATCTTAAATCTGATGGGTTTACACTGTATTTTCACTGCTTAATTTCCAACAATAATAATAAATCTTCAGAGTGGGAATTAAATTTAATTGAAAACGTTTTTACGAGGCTTTCATTAAATTAGGATCCTAAAATAAAATAATACAACCTTGAAACCTTGAACGACGACCAGCAAAAACGTCCATGTTGTAGACAGCAAATTTTCCCAATCTGAAAAGAACGTTTATGAGTTTAAAAATTTGAAATCTCATTTAGAACGTTAATAGAACTTAGTCAGTGATGCACTGATGAGTATTTTTTTTTCCCTGTAAAGAGGCATCACTGTATCATGCTGTGTGTGTGTGGGTGACGCTTTTAATAAACCATTAATTGTGTAATTTTTGTGTATGAGTAATAATCACAGCTGTCACTGATTTGACACCCCATCTATCCCATTTGAGAACATGGGTTTACTATCAAATTACTTATAAGTATTGAGTGACCATATCAGATAGCAGTGTAAAGTTATACTTTAAGGCGTTAATCCGTTTATTTTTAAGGAGTTTTATTACACAACTTTAAAAAAAAGTAATAAAAACAGTTAAAAAGGGAGTTTAAAAATGAAAAACGAGTCTAAAAATGTTTTTCATGTTTCCAAAATTTTTTTACATAATTTTTACAGCTGTTAATTTAATGTCTTTTAATTATGTAATGAAAGTTTGTTAAATCGCGCACCCTTTGTAATGAGGTTCTGAATAACAGGGGGTGCGTCATTATTAAAACAATGGGCTTAAGACTTATTTTTCTTTTCTCTGACATCAAATTACGTCATTTGATGGCTGTCAAAGTACAAGATTGGACGAATATTGTCTTGAAATGTACAAGATTTGACGAATATTGTCTTGAAATGTACAAAATTGGACGAATATTGTCTTGAAATGTACAAAATTGGACGAATATTGTCTTGAAATGTACAAGATTTGACGAATATTGTCTTGAAATGTACAAAATTGGACGAATATTGTCTTGAAATGTACAAGATTAGACGAATACTGTCTTGAAATGTAAAAGATTGGACGAATATTGTCTTGAAATGTACAAAATTTGATGTCTTTTAATTATGTAATGTATGTCTGTAAAGTCGCGCATCCTTTGTAATGAGGTTCTGAATAACAGGGGGTGCGTCATTATTAAAACAATGGGCTTAAGACTTGATTTTTCTTTTCTCTGACATCAAATTACACTCTTCTTACGTCATTTGATGGCTGTCAAAGATGATACTAGCTTTTTTTTTTTAGGTATTTGGGTGTCTTAAGATGTCAAAAAAAATTGGGATTGGTTGCTAAATAGGCCACCAAAAAATAGGGGATTTTTTTTATATAAACTTTTAATACTCAAGACACATGACAGCTATTGATAATGGGGGCTTTCTATCTAATAATATTTGAAATGAATCAATCGTTTGTTTGTTATCATTAACAAAAGGCATAAATCTGTCAATTTTAAGAGGATGCACGAACTCTTAGTAAGATTATCAGCTTTTGAAAGACAAGATTTAAAGAAATTGGGAGGAGAAAGTCTGCTGTCCTAGTTTAAGTGGCTTATACATTGCGTCTATGATGATTTTCTAATTGAAAGCCACTTCAACTAGGATGATGACTTTAACGAGAAAGTCTAAAAGGTAAAATTTGAGCGTCTATATCTCTGGAACTAATTTAGGTATTTTAATTACCTAAACTGTTTTTAGTAGTGGACTTACTATATTATTTATTGTAGCATTTTTATGGTTTTATATTAATTTTAATTGGACTCAAAATGGCGTCAATGTCAGCTGATGAAACTGACACACTTTAGTTTTGCTGACTCATTTGAAGGTTTATTATTTGAAAATATTTATTTTGTGTTAAAATTAATTGGGTTTACGGTAATTAATTATTAAAACTTGATAAATTTGTCATCAGATTTTGTAGTTATGAGTTTTAAGTTTAAGTGGCTAATGCGTTGAGTGAGTGCGAGCGGCTCCCATTGAATTAACATTAGCAGCCACTTCAATGGAATTTCAAGTCAATTCCTAGTTTAACAAACTGGCAACTTTGGATGTCTATAACTCAGGAACTAATTAAGGCATACTAAATTAGTAAATAGCCATTCATTGTGGAGGAAATGTAGTTTAAAATTCTACAATAGAATTTAGTTGAATTATTCTAATTTGGAACTGAAATGGCGCCTAAGTAGACGGTTTATGCAACAAACTGGCAACTTTGGATGTCTATAACTAAGAAACTAATTAAGGTATACTAAATTAGTAAATAGCCTTTTATTGTGGAGTAAATGTAGTTTAAAATTCTACAATAGAAGTTAGTTGAATTGTTCTAATTTGGAACTGAAGTGGCGCCAAAGTAGGCAGTTTATGCAATATTCCATTTAACAATTTTGGATGCCAATAACTAAATTGCGTTCCATGTACTAAAATGTCAACTTTGATGGGTCATATCTCAGGAACTAATTTAGGTACATTAAATATTTAAACAGATTATTGTAGTGGACTAACTCTACTTTAATATGTAGTCTTTTTATAGCGTGCAGAAAATTTAATTAATTGCCAAAAATGGTGGCAAAGTCAGCTGAATAATTTAAAATTGAGAGCAAAACGACGCCAGGAAAAACACATCAAAGTTGAACTTTTACAGCTGAGCAATTTTTTCACAAGTAAATTGTCAATCTTAATTGACACATACAAAATGATGGGATGGCATTCACACCCAATGTAATGTATTTTGGTAAAGGTCATACACACACACATATACTCATTGTGTGTATCATCTGTTATTTTCAACTTAACAAAATACTAATGTTAAATTCATCATCCACTCTGCACTTTCCATCAAATGTACATTTAGCTCATCATCTTTTATACTGTACACTTTTTTTTTCTTTCTTTCTTAACAAAAACGGTTGATGGTTTTCATAGTGAAAATACTGACAGGAAACATTGGAGGCTTGGGCCAGGGGGGGGGAGGGGTGGGGGGGGGGGGGGAGTTGGGTTCTCCACGCTGTCCATCTGGTTAATTTGCTTTCCCCACAACAACAAAAAACCAGCAACACTAAAACTTTTAGGGAGAAAAACGATAGGGGAAGTCTACAACAACCCAGGTTTATTAAGTCTAGTCCAGGTTTTTAACATGGAGCTTATCACTCGTGGAAATGGGCCTCTCACATCAAAAACCACGTGATTTGCTCTTAAAATTCACTGGTAGGATCTTAAATTGGCACTAAATTGGAAGAATTTTATCTAAAAATGTAATGAATTAGATGAATTTTGTCTTAAAATACACTAAATTGGACGAATATTGTCTTAATCTGCACAAATTGCTTCAAAATGCACTAAATTTGATTCAAATTGTCTTAAAGTGTGCTAAATTTGACTTGCATTATCTTAAATTGCACTAAATTGAACGATTTTTGTTTCAAAATGCACTAATTTTGACCTGTATTGTCTTAAATTAAACTAAATTTGACTAATATTGTCTTAATTTACACTAAATTTGATTCTTATTGCCTTAAATTGCACTAAATTTGACTCTTATTGTCTTAATTTACACTAAATTGGAATCTTATTGCCTTAAATTGCACTAAATTCGATTCTTATGGTCTAAAATCATCTAAATTTGACTCTTACTATCTTAAATTGCCCTAAATTTGGCTATTTTTGTCTTAAATTGCCCTAAATTTGACTCTTATTGTCTTAAATTGCACTAAACTTGACTCTTATTGTCTTAAATTGCTCTAAATTTGACACTTAATTTGCCAAATTGGTGTTATATTGGCTTACATTGCCTTAAATTGTACTAAATTTGTCTGTCGTAGCTTTAAACTGTATGAATAATGTCTGAAGTTGAGCAAATGTATCTTGGGTGCCTCACATCAGAGCCCAGATCCTCTGTCCCACAACAAACCCAACTTCATTCATTCATTCATTGAATTATTTTTTAAATTTTTTTTTAGTTTATGTTATGAAAGAAAGTGTAAGCTTACTATTTTGCTATTCACCGTTTTATTTTTGTTGTAAATTCAGAGTACAACAGTAACAACACATCGAGGGGGGTTGAGGATGGGATTGGGGGGGGGGGGGGGGGGAGAGGTTGTGAGTCTTCTGACACATGTGAATTGTGAACCCTCCTTCCTTCAAATAACACTCCTTGGTTTAGTAAGCAGATGGCTCCCTTCACTTCCATGTAATATTATAAAATCCCTTATTTGAAAAGGGACGTGTCATACTCATACCCACTGTGTGTAAGGAAACTGATTAACATAATGTCTTTTCCATATTAAAAGCCTTTATGGGGGGTTACACACTTCCCCATTTTACCCCAACTCGACACAACTATCTCTACATCCTTTTTTTTATACATTTTAATAAAGTAAGGTATTAAAATATAAAAAAAATCCCAATTGAAAGAGAGAAAAAGTGTCTTGAATGAAAATTGACATCAGTGACACCCTGTACCTAATGTATTTTCAATGGAATATTCGATTACAGGGTGACTAATGATTTTCTTCTTTTCTTTTCTTTTTTTGCAGACTTTTTTAAGGAGCTGTTGAAGAAGTCAAAGAAGGATTTTCACGAGATGTTTTTGAAGACTTATGGGATGTTGTATGAGAAAAATGCAGATGTGTTTACCGACTTATTTGATGGTTTGGAGTCTTACTATGCCTTTGGCAACGTTAATTTGATGGACATTTTGGACTCTTTCTTTACAACTCTGTACCAAAAGATGTTTACAGTTCTCAATGCACAATACACTTTCGATCAAAAGTAAATTCTTGTATCTGTTTTACCTGTTTCTTTGCTTATTTATTGGTGATTTGTTGTTAGGTATTTGGGCTGTGTAAGCGAATTCATGGAGGAACTACAACCGTTTGGTGATGTACCTAGAAAATTATCATTGCAAATCAGAAGGGCATTTGTAGCTGCAAGAGTTTTCGTTAGAGGACTTGTATTTGGTAAAGAAGTTGCCAAAAATATGCTTGATGTAAGTTCATTTTACTCACCAAAAATTTGTCTCGTTTCTTTACTGGAAAAAAATCGAACTAATTTAAAGTTTCAAATCGAACGAATTTAAAATTTCAAATCGAACGAATTTTTTATCAGTAAAGAAATGGGAAGTTAAAATTTTCTGGCGACTGTCAAAAATCGACTATTTTAGCACCTAATTTTGGTCAAATTAGTTGCAGGAAGTATTCATTTTAAAATGCATTTTATGCAGAGGGAAAGCAACCTAAAAAATAGTTTAACAAGTTGTGATTTATAATTTTAGTAA
>JAAFCF010007112.1:7887417-7907922 GCA_013389785.1 Helicorthomorpha holstii | reverse complement strand
TTAGAACAATTCAACTAAATTCTATTGTAGAATTTTGAACTACATTTACTCCACAACGAAAAGCTATTAACTAATTTAGTATGCCTTAATTAGTTTCTTAGTTATAGACATCCAAAGTTGCCAGTTTGTTCAATGGAATTTCAAGTCAATTCCTAGTTTAAGTGGCTGCTAATGTTAATTCAATGGGAGCCGCTCGCACTCACTCATCGCATTAGCCACTTAAACTTAAAACTCATAACTACAAAATCTCATAAAAAATTTATCAAAGTTTTAATAATTAATTACCGTAAACCCAATTAATTTTAACACAAAATAAATATTTTCAAATAATAAACCTTCAAATGAGTCAGCAAAACTAAAGTGTGTCAGTTTCATCAGCTGACATTGACGCCATTTTGAGTCCAATTAAAATTAATATAAACCCATAAAAACACGACAATACATAATATAGCAAGTCCACTACTAAAAGTCGTTTAGGAAATTAAAATACCTAAATTAGTTCCAGAGATATAGACGCTCAAATTTGACCTTTTAGATGTTCTCGTTAAAGTCATCATCCTAGTTTAAGTGGCTGTCAATGCAGAAATCGTCATAGACGCAATGTATAAGCCACTTAAACTAGAACATCAGACTTTTTCCTCCCAATTTCTTTAAATCTGTCTTTCAAAAGCTGATAATCTTACTAAGAGTTCGTGCATCGTCTTAAAATTGACAGATTTATGCCTTTTGTTAATGATAACAAACAAACGATTGATTCATTTCAAATATTATTAGATAGAAAGCTCCCATTATCAATAGCTGTCATGTGTCTTGAGTATTAAAAGTTTATATAAAAAATCCCCTATTTTTTGGTGGCCTATTTAGCAACCAATCCCAATTTTTTTTGACATCTTAAGACACCCAAATACCTAAAAAAAAGCTAGTATCATCTTTGACAGCCATCAAATGACGTAAGAAGAGTGTAATTTGATGTCAGGGGAAAGAAAAATAAGTCTTAAGCCCATTGTTTTAATAATGACGCACCCCCTGTTATTCAGAACCTCATTACAAAGGGTGCGCGACTTTACAAACATTCATTACATAATTAAAAGACATTAAATTAACAGCTGTAAAAATTGTGATAAAATTTTGGAAACATTAAAAACATTTTTAGACTCGTTTTTCATTTTTAAACTCCCTTTTTAACTGTTTTTATTACTTTTTTTTAAAGTTGTGTAATAAAACTCCTTAAAAATAAACGGATTAACGCCTTAAAGTATAACTTTACACTGCTATCTGATATGGTCACTCAATACTTATAAGTAATTTGATAGTAAACCCATGTTCTCAAATGGGATAGATGGGGTGTCAAATCAGTGACAGCTGTGATTATTACTCATACACAAAAATTACACAATTAATGGTTTATTAAAAGCGTCACCCACACACACACAGCATGATACAGTGATGCCTCTTTACAGGGAAAAAAAAATACTCATCAGTGCATCACTGACTAAGTTCTATTAACGTTCTAAATGAGATTTCAAATTTTTAAACTCATAAACGTTCTTTTCAGATTGGGAAAATTTGCTGTCTACAACATGGACGTTTTTGCTGGTCGTCGTTCAAGGTTTCAAGGTTGTATTATTTTATTTTAGGATCCTAATTTAATGAAAGCCTCGTAAAAACGTTTTCAATTAAATTTAATTCCCACTCTGAAGATTTATTATTATTGTTAGAAATTAAGTAGTGAAAATACAGTGTAAATCCATTAGATTTAAGATGCCAAATGTATACACAATATTTGGCCTATTTTACCACTCTCACTACAATTTTAATCATCTAAAAAGTAAACAAAACGTGATCAACACCAATTTTTACTCAACTTTTTCTTCTCTTATCGTCATAAATAAATCTTAAAATATACTTAAGAAAACAATATTATTTGTTTACTAAACTACTTTTAGCTCAAACGTTAATAGCTTGTAATAATTAAAACGAAAATAAACCCTGTTTGTTTAGTTACCGAATTAGAAAGAAGCTGTAAACAGCTGACTAACTTGATTTTGGTTTCCATGTTAGTCCACTACACAGTCCTATTTCCACCACAATCCTAAATTGCCTATTTTAGGAATTATAGCTAAGTTAGTACGGTACAGTAATGCTATTTTCAACTACGGTACGGTACTGCATTTTTTTCTTCTCAGGGTTAAGAAAGAAATGAGACAAAACTCCATTGGAACTGATGAGAATTAGTCTCGTTTTTTTATTAATTTTTTTTCTCACTATTAAGAAAGAAACGAGACAAAACTCCATTGAAACTGATGACATTTAATATCGTTTCTTTTTTGGCATTTTCTTTCTCACTGTTAAGAAAGAAACGAGACAAAACTCCATTGAAACGGATGATATTTAGTCTCGTTTCTTTTTTGGCATTTTCTTTCTCACTGTTAAGAAAGAAACGAGACAAAACTCCATTGAAACGGATGATATTTAGTCTCGTTTCTTTTTGGGCATTTTTTTTTCTCATTGTTAAGAAAGAAACGAGACAAAACTCCATTGAAACTGATGATATTCAGTCTCGTTTCTTTTTTGTAATGTAGTTAATCCACTGTTTTCAATACCGGTATTTAAATAATTCGAAAAATAATACATTCGAATAATCCGCTGCTTTTCAAATATTCAAATAATTCGAAAAATTACACTTTCGAACAATTTGAATACATGTATTGAAAATCAAGCAGAACATAACTGCAAATGCCTAGTTTAAGTGGTTCCCATGCATTTCCAATGGGATTTTTTTCTCATAGACTTTCATGTATAAGCCACTTAAAGTAGACCACCAACATTGTGTCCTAATTTAGCAACCCCCAATCAACGTAATAAAAGAAAATCGATGACATTTAACGCATTTAACACCATTAGTGAATTGATCCCAGTTAAAAGCAGTGATGTCGATGTCAGTGACAATGCAATCAAAATCAGACCTTGTGTATTTTGCTATCAAATAAAGACTGTACTGTACTGTAATTCCCATATGAATAATGCCATAGATCAAAATAATACAATAATTATTACCAGTTAAGCCCATTGGTGTGTTAGTACAATGTACAATGGTCAAATAGTTTTGTTCCCCTTACTATTTCCTGATCCCTAAATCCCCAAAGTTCCTCTCTAATCGATTAGTGGTGGGTGGTGACCCAGTTACAAAATAATGCAATACCTGGTACAGTATTACTTGTATTATTAAGCATACTGTTACTGTACTGTAGACCTGTAAAACTGCTATTTCAGGTGGCTCAACAAACAAAAGAATCTTCTAGTGTCTTAAAAATTCCAATGGGCAATTAAAGTTTTAACATTAACAAGAAAACGTTTTGCGTTTAAGCTCTGAAGAAGAAAACAACAAAAGCCATTGATTTATATTCCTTAATGACGTGTGTGTGTTGTTCTTGGGAATTAGGAACTTAAGAAAAGGACCCACAAAATACCAGGAAGTATTTTTCCCCCATTTTTTTTGCTTCTGATCCAATGGCGCATAGTAAACTGACGATTTTTAAGAGCTAATAACTTAATCAAATTACATAACTAAGTAAACATGTTTGTATATAAAAATTCCTCTTAAAAGGCATTTTGAAATGGGTCCTAAGAGGTCATGTTTAAGCATTGTTTATTGACACTTACCATCAAATTTCTGTGCCCTGGCAGCAAATGTAGTTTGTAATAGGGTGACAGTGGTGTTTAAAATCCTGTGAAATTCCTGCCGACTTTGTGCTATAAAAGTCTGTTCAATTTCAGAGGTGCAACATGTCCTTCCCTGTTGGCAAATCTGAAGATGTTCCCCTAAAAAAGAAACAACAAAATCAAATATTAGTTATGCAATTTTATGATAAAAAACAAACATGAAGAAATTGACAATGCATTTGTAAATCTTAAATCCCTAAAAGCAATAAACTAAATCTCTTAACATAAATTAAATTTCATCTTTAAGATCTTTAAGACGTTAATTCTCATTTTGAATTGACTAAATAATAAATTAGATAAAATTAAGAAGAATTTGAAATGCCTCATTGCCTTTTTTCTGCTTTTGCAAAGTGAAAGTTGCAGGGTTAATGATCCTGAAATGTAATCTCTGTCTTGATTTTTAAAAAAGAAAAAAGTTGGCACTGATGATGATGATGTTGTTGTTGTTGGGATGGGTTGAAGGGGGGGGGGGGGGGGGGGAGGGGTAGTGTGGGTGTTGGGTATGGAATGGTTTGTTACCCCCTTCATTTAACATGATGTGTGAGGCGCAAAAGTGACAACACTGTAAAACATTTAATAAATAACAATCAATTTATCACTTCAACGTCTAAAATTAACAGCCTTTTTTTTTCCTATTTTAGTCTCAATATCCTAATTTTGACGGCATGTAATTTAAATATTAAAATCAGTAAATAAACGGAATTTAAATTATCAAATATTCGAAAATTTCAAATCAGTAAAAAAAAGTAATTTGAATTTTCAAATAATATTCGAAATTTTGAAATCAGTTAAAAAAAAGAATTTAAATTTTCAAATAATATTCGAAATTTTGAAATCAGTAAATAAAAGTAATTTAAATTTTCAAATAATATTCGAAACTTTCAAATAAGTAAAAAAAAAAGAAATTTAAATAGTAAAATGAATAAAACGGAATTTAGATTTTCAAATATTCGAAATTTTCAAATAAGTAAATAAAAGAAAGTTAAATTTTCAAATATTCGAAATTTTCTAATACGTAAAAAAAAGGAATTTAAATTTTAAATAATATTCGAAATTTTCAAATAAATAATGCTAAATAAACAACAATCAATTTATCACTTCAACGTCCTAAATTAACATTTTTTTTCCTATTTTAGTCTCTATCTCCTAATTTTAACTGCATGTTGACATCAAAGTCCTAAATTTAGCTACTTAACTTACAACCTGTCAAGTTCCAGCCGCCATTGTGGCTCCAAATATTGCAAAACCAAAATAACCACATTGTTTAAACCATATTTTGTGCTCATTTCCGCTTAAATTAAAGCAGATTTTTGTACATTTAATGAAAATAGGATGTCTAATTTCCTTATATTTGTTCCCAAGTCTTTATCTTATCAAACTGTTGACATTTAAGTAGCTCAACGTGTGGCCCTTTTAAATTGCGTTCTGGTCATTAGTTTTAAACAGAAGCAGTAAATGTTGAAAAAGAGAAAGGGGGGATAAGAAAGGGGGGTAGAGGGTATGACAAGGAGAGTAAATAGTCTTGTTATAGTTAAGTACACACACATGTTTAAAAGAAAAAAGTACAGTAAAGTAATGATAGGACATTTAACGAGATACTTTTTAATCCTATTTTAGAAATTGTTTCCTCTCAATTTAGCACTATTTCCCTTGTGGATTCTCGCATTTTCATCAGGTCATTGATTTTGGCCAATGACATTCAAACAATTTTTTCTTCTTCTCCTTCAAATTTGACGTTTAACCGATTAACTTTTGAATGGACTTGTTCAATTAAGTCGAAAATGGATGGCAGTTTTATGTCACTTGACATTTTATTACCCTTCATAATTGCACCTTAACATATAAAAATAGGTAATCAGTAATGTAATTAACTAATTAAAAAGTTAAAACATTAAAAAGTTAGAAAACTAGTTTAAGTGGCTTATTGCTGGAGTCTATGAGGAATGCGTCCATTGGATTTGCATTAGCTGCCACTTAAACTGCAATTCTAATAGTAAATAAAATGAAATGAAAGACCAACTTTAGTCCTCAATAAATCGGAAACTAAGTAGCCTATTTAGGATTAGTAAAGTGTATTATGTAGTGGACTAACTATATTTCAAAAACACTTAATAGAATAATAATCAGTACTTCCGGTTGAAGCCAACATGGCGCCAAAGTCTGCTGATCATTCACTTTATATGCAAAAAATGAAATGAAAGGTCAACTTTCATCCTCAATAACTCGAATATTAATTAACCGATTTAGGATTAGTAAAGTGTATTATGTAGTGGACTAACTATATTTCAAAAACGCTTAATAGAATAAGAATCAGTACTTCCGGTTTGGAGCCAACATGGCGCCAAAGTCTGCTGATCATTCACTTTATATGCAAAAAAAATGAAATGAAAGGTCAACTTTCATCTTCAATAACTCGGATATTAATTAACCGATTTAGGATTAGCAAAATGGATTATGTAGTGAATTAACTATATTTCAAAAACGCTTAATAGAATAATAATCAGTACTTCTGGTTGGAGCCAACATGGCGCCAAAGTCTGCTGATCATTCACTTGATATGCAAAAAATGAAATGAAAGGTCAACTTTCATCTTCAATAACTCGGATATTAATTAACCGATTTAAGATTAGTAAAAAGGATTATGTAGTGGACTAACAATATTTCAAAAAAACGTAATAGAATAATAATCAGTACTTCCGGTTTGGAGCCAACATGGCGCCAAAGTCGACTGATCATTCACTTTATATGCAAAAAATGAAATGAAAGGTCAACTTTCATCTTCAATAACTCGGATATTAATTAACCGATTTAGGATTAGTAAAGTGGATTATGTAGTGGACTAACTATATTTCAAAAATCCTAATAGAATAAGAATCAGTACTTCCGGTTTGGAGCCAACATGGCGCCAAAGTCTGCTGATCATTCACTTGATATGCAAAATTGATGTCAAAATAAACTCGAAATCTAAATTTAAATGTTGATGTCCTCAAAAAGTGAAACAGTTTAAACATTATTTTCAACTGTCACCATATTTAACCTTTGCTTTTTTTGCCACTTGGCCCAAATTCGAGGTTTTAAAAATGAATAGCCATTGAAAAAAGAGCAAAAAAAGAAATAAAAAAGTGAAGTGGTCATAAAACACAAAACTCCCATATCTAGTGTATAATTTACCACAAATATTGCCACTTTGATGGCCATCTTATGACCTCATTTAAGACAACGTCTTACAACCATTAAATTGCCATCGTAAAATATAATTGATTCGTTATACAATGTGTCAATTTTAACCTACAGCACTGTTGCCAGATAATAACAATAATCCACACTGTTGAATTTGGGTTTTTAAGAAATGAGATTTAGTTTAAGTGGCTGGTGCATTTGTTCTATAAGAAAAGCTTCCATAGAAAAAGCATTGACAGCCACTTAAACTAGAACACCACATTCTTATAGAAAAAAAAGTAACAAACTGGCAAGTTTAGACATCAATAACTCAGCAACTAAAATAGCTATACTAAATAGATAAACGGTTTCTGAAATGGGAGAAAGTCTATTTTAATGTGATGTAATAACAATGGGTGCAACTACATTAAATTACAACAAAAAATGGCGACAAAGTAGACAGTTTCGTCATAAAAGATGCAACTTTAAGACGCCATATAATTTATTTTGGAAGCAACTTAATTATTTTAACTGCTGGAATTTGAATTAAAGTTACACTAATTTGCAAAGCAATGATAGTTTTTCGTTTTAGTGTTTTGGTTAAGAGACAAAATGGCGTCAAAGTCAGCAGTTTCAATTAACAAGTTAATAATATTTTTAAGTGCGTGATAAATAGCATTTTATTATATTTTAATGTCATTTGTTTACTGTTCAAAAAGTTGCCAAACACGTTTATTAAAGCATTATTTGTATGCTTAATGTAGTTAGTCACTGCTATTTCCGGTTAAAAGTAGTCAAACCTCTGTCTCTAATCTAAGCAAGCATGTTTTTTATTGTTATTATTATTATTTGAGCTATTAAAAAAACAAGGAGTGAAAAATGTTTCAGAGTGACAAAACCATGTGTAAAAAATAATTTTTTAAAGGTGAAAACTTCTGAAGGACATTTTTTTTTGGTTAATATTTATCACCAGTTATTTTGAAAGTGAAAATTAATTCAAAAAATGAGAAAAAGCGCCGGAAATGGCATTGAGTAAATAGTGTTTGTCAACCCACATATTCCATGAGTTAAACCAGATGCTATTGCTTTACTTTCACTTTTTTTTTCTTCTTCTTATGAGAGCTAACAAACTGCATTTAAAAGCATTGGAAAATGGGAAAAGAAGTCCCCCACAAATTAACTCCTTACTCAACATTATCCTCTTCTTCCACTTCCTTCTCCTCCCCTTCCTTCACAACCTACTTCCCCTACTCTTACTCATCATGGTCCAACAACTCCATCTCTTCTCTCTCCTTCCCTCTTTCCCCCTTTTTCCTTTCAATTTCTCTTCCACATCCAATTGTTACATCCTTTTTATGTACTACCAGGGGGCAGTAGGTAAATTGCATCTCATTTTTCTTAATGACACTTTAATATCAAATTAATTCTTTGCCACATTCACACTTTTATACATTTTCTTTTTAATTTCTTTTAGCAACAATTTGTTCCAACAAAACATCCCAGAGACCAACTGGGTGATGTGATGTATGGCTCTGTGTGTGCCCCTGACACATAAATACCAACACTAACATGCTTTTAACTTATTAAGTAAACAATTTATACACAAAATAAATATAAATAAATAAAAACACTGTTGCAAACAGTAAAATAGATTAATTAAGTTAACACCAAATGTGTGTATGTGCCCTGTATTAACCCAACTGCATTAATCAAACCTTCCTTGTCTGCACACAGAAAGTAAATAAACTCTCACTCACACTAACACAGACACCCTATTGGTTTGACCTTGAAAGCTGGAACTTAGTACCAGTACTGTATGTCTCTTTTATTTCAACATTGAATAACCATTTTTAGCAGTCTGGGCTTCAAAACACAAGAGTTTAGGTTACCAAGTATCACATTACTACTAAACTTGCCTCTCATTTTACTAAATGAACACAAAACAAAAACAAAATTACTATTAGACTTAGAATTACAGTTCAAAATGAACCTAAAAGTTCAGAAACATCCAACACAAACTTAAATTCACACACATTATTATAGTTCTTTGATCTGGTAACTTAGTTCTCAGAGAAGATAGTAAATACACAGCCCTGTAAATTTTGGAACTTGTCTAAAAATGAGATAATGTTACAGTACCAATGTAATGGAGTCCTAGCTGGTAAACTAATGTCAGATCAGAGCAATGTTTAAGTAAAAAGCAACACTGGGAACTCCATTAAAGTTGCAGACATAGTGTATCATGTTTAACTGCGCCCCTTACTTTAATTTAAGAGTCCTGTAGGGAAATAACTAACCCCCATTACATAAGAAACCCAAATTGGAAAGTGGCCCTATGCTCAATAATTGCAAAGCCCCCTTTTATAACCCTTACAATATAAAATGTTATGAGAGCAAAGCAATAAATATTGATTGTGAATAGATATAACTTGTATAACAAAGCATAATGGTCATAGCCTACATACATGTATATATGACTTGGTTTTTATGGTATGTAACTTAGTTTATATGAAATCATCTGATAATCCACTATAATCATACTAAGAGTGTGTTTGGCAGTTCAAGATACTGCAGGTTCACAACCTTTATAAGTTCAACAAGAATAGTAGTCAATAAGTCACAAACATTTCCTTCAAAAAATAAATATTATGTGATGGTCTTTTTTTTCATACAGTATATTTCAGCACAAAATGGGGAAAAGTGCAACACAGAAGAAAAAAATAGTGAGATCCATAAATGCATGTGATGAAAACAGCTCTCAAGTCTCCCTGTCATTGGGAGTCTCTAAATAAAACAGTGAAAATGCATAGCACAGTAGGAATTTGTTTGTGGAAATGTATACACAATGCAGTAAGGCTCAGTACAGTTGGAATTATTGATAGAAATTATTGATCATTTTCAAAGCTTCCTCCCTTACAAAAAGGATAAACAACTTTAAATGTGATATACTGCATTGATGGTGGTGCCCTCATATGAAAAGCACGCACACACCATTCCCCCCACCCCACCCTTTATTTCCCCCCTCATAATTAGTTTGCTGGTAAATAAAGTCTGCCCCATTCCACCATCATTTTTGCATGCTATCTGTACAAATAACAAATCAATTCCTGCATTTTTATACAATTTGCTTGGAAATTTCACAGTAAAAATGCTGTTTCTAATAGTAACTGGAGGTCATGTGGCCAAGTAATGGAAAATCATTGTTGCAAAGTACAATCCCACTCTTTTTGTAAGGTTATCAAATATTTAGTACCAAATGGTAGACTTTTAATCTTTATATTTCAGTAGCTAATTTAGGTATAGAAAATAGATCAAATTCCTTTTTTTTGGTGGAGTAACTCTTAGTTTCAAAGTGTCAAGTATTGAAAAATCATTGCTACAAATTACAATTCCACCCTTTTTTGTAAGGTTATCAATATGTGAGGCTTTGAGTCTTAATATTTCAGTAACTAATTTAGATATAACTTAGCAAATAGATCAAATTCCTTTAATTGCTTCAAAGTGTCAAGTATAGGAAAATCATTGTTGCAAAATAGAATCTCACCCTTTTGTAAGGTTATCAAATATTTAGTACCAAATGGTAGACTTTGAGTTTTAATATTTCAGTAACTAATTTAGGTATTGCAAATAGATCAAATTCCTTTAATAGTGGACTAACTCTTAGTTTCAAAGTGTCAAAATTCTTGAACTTAAATGGCATTAAAGTCATGGTAACTTGTCATAATTTATGGCAACTTTAATAAGAACTTATTAAGTAATTTAGAGATAGTAAATATGTAAACTGTGTTTTATAGAGTACTAATTGTAATTGTAGTTATCACAATTACTTTGGTATGTATGTTTGTACAATGTATATAAGTACACAGTATATAATTTAAATTCAAAAAGTGAAAGTCAGTCTGTAACAATGGAAGTTGATTCCTGGAATTGTCCAAAATGAAATTTTCCAGTGAACAATGTCATTTATCATTTGTGTGTACTGTATTTGTTGTATTAAACGATTGTATGAGTGTGATGTGAACTGGTAATTACATTTAATAGTCATTACAATAAAATAAAAACCTTAAAAAGTCCCACACTGAGGAAACACTCAATGAAACATCCGGTTAATAAAAAATACACACAGATAATTTTGGACCTCACAAATTATTAAGCCGACAACACACAAGTAGAGAGATAAAAAAAATGAAAGAAAAAATTCAGCAGCAAAAAGTATAAAAGTGGGAGGGGAGGGAGGGAGAAAGCAAGGGGTGGATGAAAAAATAAAAAAAAACCCACCTGCTAAACTGATCTAAACATAAACACAGTCTCTCATTAAAAAAGTAGCTTTTAGGTATCAATCACCCTCCCACCTTCACCACTTCCACCTACTCTTCATCCATCAATTGGGCTCGTTAGCAGTCAACCAGTTTCCGGTCTAGGTCTCAAGCCTCCTTACACTTTACCCCTCTTATCAAATCCACCCCTATTTTCCAGACAGACTTACACAAGACTTTTTTATTTATTTAAGTTTTTTTTTCTTTTTTGGTTTAGGGAATTTCAATCTCATCTTCTCCTGTTACAACAGATATTTTACCCCTGGGGATAAGGTTAACAGACCTAAAGATGGACCAATAGTTAACAGGCCAGAGGCCCCAACAGTGGCAAATTTAAAAAGAAAAAAATTCGAAATTTTCAAATCAGTAGTAAAAAGAATTTAAATTTTCGAATAATATTCTAAATTTTCAGATCAGTAAAAAAAAAAAGAATTTAAATTTTCAAATCAGTAAAAAAAAAGAATTTAAATTTTCAAATATTCGAAATTTTCAAATCAGTAAAAAAAAAGAATTTCAATTTTCAAATGATATTCGAAATTTTCAAATCAGTAAATAAAAAGAATTTTTCAAATCAATCAATAAAAAGAATTTAAATTTACAAATCAAATAAAAAAATTGAAATTTTCAAATAATAATCGAAATTTTCAAAAAAGTAAAAAAAAAAAAAAAGGAATTTAAATTTTCAAATAATATTCGAAATTTTCAAAAAAGTAAAACAAAAAGAATTTAAATTTTCAAATATTCGAAATTTTCAAATCAATAAATAAAAAGAATTTAAATTTTCAAATAATATAGAATTTTTTCAAATTGTATTTTCACATTAGAATTTTAACATTCTATATTTTTTTTAATTTAAAAATTGGAATGTTTAAATGTTTAAAAATAAAAGAATCTCACGAGCCGAACCAAGCCAAGCCATGTCTGGGGTTTTCTTTGGCCCCAAAGCAGATGTTATATAAGTGCAAAGTTTTGATTGAGACAGATGAGTTGGAATGTGAGATGAAGTGGTTTAGGAATTTGATCCACCCCCTCCCAAATATCCATCCTTACACCTGAGGGTGGGAAGTGGGGTTGTGGGTGGCAGGTGAGAGATGATGCTATCGGTGATGGTGATCACAAACTATTTCCTTTCGCCCCTTCCTTCCATCCCCACCAAACACCAACTCCCCCACAACACACAACTAAAGAGTAAGAGGATTGCATGGGGGGTTAGGGTAAGGAGAGAGGTACTGCATATACCTCCCTGTGTTTAATTTATGCATAACTTCAACAAACGAATTGGAGGAACAAAGGAAATTCCGCCGCTCTTTCTTCATTCATTCACCCACTCTCAAACTCCCCCCCCTCCCCCTCACACCCCCCCCCCCCCCCCTCTCTCATTCTCCTCTTTCAAACAACTTAGGCGTGCGTGTGTTGCAATTGGAAATTTCATTGGTTGAACAAAGTCTATGGCGTTGCTAAGCAATGACTATGCAACACTTGATACACCTTCAAATTTCACATAGAAAACCTAATTATCCAGCCTTTTGTATATCGAAAAACCCAAGTCTTGTATTTTATTTTTCTTTTAAAAACATTTAATTTAATTTTTTTAAAAATTGTCAAAAGATATCATGTAATGTGTAGAGGAATTAGGGATTAGGGATAGAAGAGGCGTGTGGATGAAGGGGTCCTATGTGTGTAATTAGATGAGTGGCACATACCTTGAGGCTACACAGAAGACCAAGCCTACATTGCCATAGACACTATATCATTATACACATTGGGGTAATTGTATGGGGGCAAACATAAACTTACAAATTGGTGGGAAGTAGCCATGGATGAATTTCTTAAGCTACTATTAAATTATTAATCCTCTTGCAATAACTTTATCAAATTAATAGGTCAACGATTTATATTGAAAATGAGTTTAAACCGACTTGTATTGTGGGAACCTAGTTTTGGTGGCTTATACATTGAGCCTATGAGAGCTGCTTCCATTTAGAATGCATTGATAGCCCCTTCAACTAGGATTGGAATCTCATGTCAACTTTAACTAATCAAAAGGTCATCTTTGAAAATCAATAACTTTTAAATTGATTAAGTTATTGGTGATTTTTCAACGGTAATTAGTAGTTGAGTAACTATATTTTAATGTACTATACAAATATTAGGCATTGCTGACGAAGTTTTGAACCAAAATGGCGTCAAAGTCAGCTGTTTATTCAAAAAACAACAATAATTTTGGATTTCCATTTAGAATGCATTGATAGCCACTTCAACTAGGATTGGAATCTCATGTCAACTTTTACTAATCAAAAGGTCATCTTTGAAAATCAATAACTTTTAAATTGATTATTTTATTGGTGATTTTTCAACTGTAATTTGTAGTTGAGTAACCATATTTTAAGGTACTATATTAGTATTGGGTATTGCTGACGTAGTTTTGAACCAAAATGGCGTCAAAGTCAGCTGGTTGTTCAAAAAACAACATAGTAAGTTTAAACTTCCATTTAGAATGCATTGGTAGCCACTTCAACGTTTATCAATCAAAAGGTCATCTTTGAAAATCAATAACTTTTAAATTGGGTATGTTATTGGTTATTTTTCAACGGTAATTTGTAGTTGAGTAACCATATTTTAAGGTACTTTACTAGTATTGGGTATTGCCGACGTAGTTTTGAACCAAAATGGCGTCAAAGTCAGCTGTTTATTCAAAAAACAACATAATAATTTTGAACTCCCATTTAGAATGCATTGATAGCAACTTCAACTTTTATCAATCAAAAGGTCATCTTTGAAAATCAATAACTTTTAAATTGATTATGTTATTGGTGATTTTTCAACGGTAATTTGTAGTTGAGTAACTATATTTTAAGGTAATTTATTTGTATTGGGTATTTCTGACCTGGTTTGGAACCAAAATGGCGTCAAAGTTAGCAAAAACAACATAGTAATTTTGACGTTTTTGTACATTTGGGCGTATAAATTGGTTGTATTTGACGATGTTTTTAGTACATGACTAAATTTTAATCTTATTAAGATCCACCATAAAAATACCACCACATTTAATGCTTTATAATTATGTGAAAACCTTGACAACTTGCTAAGCAGATCACCTAGCAACGGTAACAATAAATTTAAATTACATTAAAAAAAATAAATCCCATTGCAATGCAGCTAAATAGCAAACACACAATTGAATATTTAAAAAAAAAAAAAAGGTTGGCAAGAGCGACATCAAGATAAAAACAACAAACAAACAAACAAACAAAATCCCCCCAAAAAAAAATATAAAGTTGAAGAAGAAGACAGCAAAGAAATTCCTTAAGACGTTGCGAGGTGGAACAAATGTCTTAACATTTTTAATGCAACTCCACCCAATTTCTAAGCAAATAAAAACAAGCTCAGGTCAGTAGAAATGACATCACCAATTTAGCTATTCAAATAGTCCAATTTAGCTCAAAAATCTTAACTGTTGTTGATCAAGTCCTAACGTCTTGAAGATTTTAAGAATAAGAAAAACCCCTATAGGGAAATAATAATGTTAATTTAGTATATTTATTCGTGGAAAAGCCACCTGGAGAGAAAATGTACTTGTTTTAACTTGCTTTTTTGTTGTTTCAATCACCTGAAAAAGCAAGTGACTTAATCTACGACAAATCTTCCCAGAAAAAACATTCATAAATATCTAAACAAGCCAATTGGGGGGATGAAGATTGAGGATGAAGGTGGGAGGGAGAGGAAAGGGGAGAAATTGATGGAAAATGATGTGGCAAAGGGAAAATAAAGGGGCATCGTCTGCTATTTTGACGTAGACGTTGACTCAGCCATGTTAGTCATCACAATTAACAATCAAAATGTGTGTTGACCCAATTGAAGTGGCTTATAGCTGTACCTTATGGCGTTCGAAATGCATTGCCAGCCACTTAAACTAGAATGACAAGTTTATCTAAAATTGAATAAAGTGCCTATTTTAGACCTCAATAACTTTTGAACTAATTAGGCTATATTAAGTTTGTTTATTAAGTTTTGTAAAGGATTAACTGTAGTTTAATGTGGTGTTGTTTTATGAGGTATTGCTGCTATAGTTTGGAACCAAAATGGCGTCAAAGTCAGCTGATCATTCAAGTGACAGGTGCATAAATTTCATCAAGCGATTTTAGTTAAGTTGGCTACTTTGACTGCCAATATCTCAGAAACTAATTTAGGTAGATCAGGCCAATAAAGCCTAAATTGTAGTGGACTAACTCTACTTTAATGTGAAATAATTATTAAAGATTAATTATTTTTAGATTAGAACCAAAATGGCGTCAAAGTCAGCTGATCATTCAAGTGACACGTGCATAATTTGCATCATGCGACTTTAGTTAAATTAGCAACTTTGAATGTCAATATCTAAGGAACTAATTTAGGTATACTTGGTAAATAAAGCCTAAATTGTAGTGGACTAACTTTACTTTAATGTGATATAATTAATAAAAATTAATTACTATTAGATTGGAACCAAAATGGCGTCAAAGTCAGCTGATAATTCAATAACACGTGCATAATTTGCATCATGCAAATTTAGTTAATTTAGCTACTTTGACTGTCAATATCTAAGAAACTAATTTAGGTATACCTAGTCAATAAAGCCTGAATTGTAGTGGACTAACTCTACTTTAATGTGATGTTGTTATATTAGGTATTGCCGTTATAGTTTGAAACCAAAATGGCGTCAAAGTCAGCTGATAATTCGATTTACTAGACCTAATTAAGTCGTCTAAATTTGTTGAAACTGTCAAAAAAATCAGTGGTCGTAACGGATTTCAATTTCAAGGTACAAAATCGATTGTTGGGACCATTTCAAGGTGTCTTAGATCTGTGTAACCAGGGGGAACTTTAAGTCTGACTGACTTAGCAGTTAAAAGACAACTAAATTGAGTCATTAAGTATATTTTTCTTCTTTTTTTTTGCATCTCTATTTAAGGAAAACAGGTCACTGAATTAACCAAAAAAAAAAAAAAAAGTAGGAGGAGAAAAAATACATAGGAGGAATTTTTTTTATTATTTTTAAAAACAAAATAAGGTGAAAACTTATCTTTTCAACGAAATGTATTGTATTTTGTTGTGGGAGGGTTAAAATTTGAGCAAAGTGAAAATGTGAAAAAAGGTTGAGAAAGAATAAGAAAGTTGTCGGCGCAAAAAAAATAAAAGTTGTTGTTAGGATGAAGAGAAGGAGGTGGAGGGTGGAGGGTGGAGGTGGGACGGGCAGGTGGTCCTCATTACAGGACTCTGAATGTCCACGATCACCCTTGTATAAAAAAAAATTAGTTTATAGCGGTCACCTCAGGACAAATACTCTTGACATTCATGCTTGCACACGAATTGCATTGTGGAATCTGTGGCGCATGCATTCCTAACGACCCCACCCACACCATCACCCACCCACTCCCAAACCCCCAGCATCTCTTTATACCTTTTGTGAGACGATGACCTTAAGGGAACTTAATAAGGGAGGGGGTACAAAGAGAAGGGTCACCTGTCAAATTGAATGGTTTATTTTTCGGCAAAAGGAAATAAGAGAGGAGAGTAAACTGAGAAGAAACTGTACTTTTTTTTTAAGAAGGTGGAGAAAAAAAAAAAGACGTTGGACAGTCAAAAGGACAATTGCAGTGTTGTCCTCCCTCCAGGACCTCTGATGTTCAGGAGGCCCTACCGCATACACACACATACAAGAGAAGGCAGTAGCTGAACAACTCAATGACAAATTGCTTAAAATACCTTTGAGTGACCTTTCACCTCAAATATTTCATAAATGTTTAAGGAATGTTGAATTTTATCAAAAGAAAACTTGAAATGGATTCATAACAATGCAAAGAACTCGTGCTATAACTAGGCCAAGATGGTCAAACGAAAGACCAACAAGTTTAAGTGGCTTATACATTGTGTCTATGAGAGATGCTCCCATTGAATTAACATTAGCAGCCACTTAAACTAGGAATTGACTTTTAAAATTCCATTGAACAAACTGGCAACTTTGGATGTCTATAACTAAGAAACTAATTAAGGTATACTAAATTAGTTAATAGACATTCATTGTGCAGTAAATGTAGTTCAAAATTTTAAAATGGAATTTAGTTTAATTGTTCTAATTTTGAAATTAAGTGGCGCCAAAGTAGAAGGTTTGTGCAACAAACTGGCAACTTTGGATGTCTATAACTAAGAAACTAATTTAGGTATACTAAATTAGTAAATAGCCATTCATTGAGGAGTAAATGTAGTTCAAAATTGTAGAATAAAATTTCGTTTAACTGTTCTAATTTTGAACTGAAATGGCGCCAAAGTAGACAGTTTATGCAATTTTTCATTTAACAAACTGGCAACTTTGGATGTCAATACCTCAGAAACTAATTTAGGTATACTAAATTAGTAAATAGCCATTCATTGTGGAGTAAATGTCGTTCAAAATTGTAGAATAAAATTTAGTTTAACTGTTTTAATTTTGAATTGAAATGGCGCCAAAGTAGACGGTTTGTGCAACAGAAATTCTTAAAGAGCAGCTGTAAACATGAATGTGGGATTAACAAAGCCGAAAATTTACAACCAAAATGGCAGCTAAAAGTAGTGTTAAGTTTGTCAATGAATAGCAAAACAAGTTTGAACAAAATTTTGAAAACTGGCAACTTTCTTTTCAACAACTTCAACACATGTTCAGACGTGTGTGTATTTTTTTTGCAGTTTTTTCACATTGAAAAGCAAAATTACACAAGAATGTATGAAATGTGCAGCTAAACTGTGTTGTCTTTTGAAGACTTGCGAATTGCATAAAAGAAAACACACATAAACTTACTGTATTGAGCACAGTAAGTTAAGTTAGTAACAGTCTTGTTCCAGCTTGTAAGGGTTCACCCACCCCCTTTTCCATTCCCATTCAGCCCTATCCAACCAGTCATTATTCATGGTGACAATAGGAAACCATACAGTACTATCCATATAAAAAGATAAAGAGATGAATGAATTCTCAGAAGAAATGTACTGGCCAAGAAAATAAAATATAAAAGAGTTGAAAAGTTTGCCGAGTAAATTTCATTGTCCAGCAAAATTCCTCAGCTTCCAAAAATACATCATATTTTTCACAATACAGTACATTTCAGGGTTTTCTGTCTGCTTGTAAATCAATATTTACACCTTGATAAAAACCCACAATAAGAAACATAACTCATAATGCCAAAATAAAACACTTCAAAATTATGTTTTCGATAGAAAAAAACTTGTAGGAACTTGCTACTTTGAATGCCAATATCTCAGAAACTAATTTAGGTAGATCAGGTCAATAAAGCCTAATTTGTAGTGGACTAACTCTACTTTAATGTGATATAATTATTACAAATTTATCACTTTTAGTTTCAAACCAAAATGGCGTCAAAGTCAGCTGATCATTCAAATGACACGTGCATAAATTGCATTAAGCGATTTTAGTTAAGGAGGCTACTTTGAATGCCAATATCTCAGAAACTAATTTAGGTATACTTAGTCAATAAAGCCTAAATTGTAGTGGACTACCTCTACTTTAGCGTGATAAAAGTTTTAGAAATTTATCACTTTTATATTGGAACCAAAATGGCGTCAAAGTCAGCTGATCATTCAATGACGCGTGCATAATTTGCAACTTGCAATTTTAGTTAAGTTAGCTACTTTGAATGTCAATATCTCAGGAACTAATTTAGGTATACTTGGTCAATAAGGCCTAAATTATAGTGGACTAACTGTACTTTAAAGTGATATAATTATTAAAAATTTATCACTTTTATATTAGAACCAAAATGGTGTCAAAGTCAGCTGATCATTCATTAACACGTGCATAATGTGCAACTTAAGTTAGCTACTTTAAATGCTAATATCTCAAGAACTAATTTAGGTATATCCGGTCTGTAAATCACAAACAGTAGTGGACTAACTCTACTTTATGTAATATAATTATTAAAAATTTATCACTTTCAGATTAGAACCAAAATGGCGTCAAAGTCAGCTGATCATTCAGTGTCATGTGCATAATTTGACACATGCAATTTTAGTTAAGTTGACTACTTTGAATGTCAATATCTCAGGAACTAATTTAGGTAGATCAGATCAATAAAGCCTAAATTATAGTGGACTAACTCTACTTTATGTAATATAATTATTAAAAATTTATCACTTTTATATTAGAACCAAAATGGCGTCAAAGTCAGCTGATCATTCAGTAACACGTGATTTAGTTAAGTTGGCTACTTTGAATGCCAATATCTCAGGAACTAATTTAGGTATATCCGGTCTCTAAAGCCTAAATTATAGTGGACTGACTCTACTTTAATGTGATATATTTACTAAAAGTTTATCAGTTTTAGATTAAATTCAAAATGGCGTCAAAGTCAGCTGATCATTCAATTTTTTTTTGCCAATTTTGAGCTTTCGAAACTTAAAAACTAATTAAAAAAATATTAAGTATTAAAGCAATAAGTCTAGTAGACTAACCCAATTACTAAATAGCATAATTAAACATGGTACATTAATTTTATTTTAGAGCCCAAATGGCGCCAAAGTCAGCCGATCATTCAGTCACATTAAAAAAGCCCCATTAAAAAATACCTCCTTAAATTTCAGCAATTACTGTGTTTATCTCTTTTCCTTTCAAATAATAATAATAAAAAAGTTGAAGTTTTGAATAAAAGTAAGATTAGGTAACTACATTAAATTTTATATGCAAAAATTGACTAAATTAGTCCAGTTTGCGTATCTCCGTTTCTCAGAGGCTAAAAAATGTTAACATTACAAGAAGAGTCATAAGTAAGGAATGTTGAAAACAGTAACGTAATTGCTACCAACAAACTTTCACCCCCACCCCATCCCACGTCCACCCCCCACCACCCCTTCATCCCCCTCTCAAAAGATAAGACGTTGAGAATGTCGTAAAAATGTCGATTTCTGTCAAAATAAAAATAACTTCATCCAACAACAACTTTCCCTTATTCATCATCATCATCTTCAAGAAAGCAAAAAAGTTTTCGGTAGAAAAAAAACAGCGGCTTCAAATTTTGTTTTAGTGGCCGACGCCCACGGGGCAGTCCCATCCAACTCTCCCCCCCCCCCCTTCTGATCGACCCCACTTCACTTAAAGGAGTTGAAAGAGGAGTTTGAAAATCAAAGAGACCACCCACACCAATATCCAGTGTGGAGTCATTTGAAGGTGACGGTGGGGGGGCTCAAGTCTGTTAAAGAAAAATATATAAACCACCTTTAAAAAACAAGGCCCCGCCCACCCTTCAACAGGTAAGGATATTGGATTAGGGGGTTGGAATGTGAA
>JAAFCF010007112.1:7846188-7860311 GCA_013389785.1 Helicorthomorpha holstii | reverse complement strand
AAAAAAAAATCCCAAAACTAGTTGATAAATCCTAAGATAAACTCCTAGTTCATTGATGTGTTTTCCTCATCGTTATTTGCGGTGTCAATTGAGTTTGTGAACAAAGAGACGAAAGAAAATGGCAATGTAATAAAAAAAGCTCCTTTATTTGATCACACACTCAGTATGTATCAATTAATTGTGAGAATCCTTTCACCTAACACATATACTGTGTATATTGACTGTTTGTGTGTTTGATAAACCCTCTTTTTTATAATATAAAAGCACATCTGTCAATTGAGGCACCGAAATTAAAGGCACCAAAAAGCAAGAGGAAGAAGAAGAGGCCTCAACAACATTCCTTTCTCTTCCCATGTTAAGTCTATGGTAAAAATTGCAGCTCAAAGATGAATGACCTCTCAAATAACAAAAACTAATCGAAAATTGCATTAAAAACTCAACATTAAAGCTGATTAAATGTCGATTTGATGTGTTTTTTTGTTAATATAATTTGTTTTTTACCTGAAACTGGCTCTGTTGGCACCGATTTGACTTTGGACGTATAGGCGTAACGGACGATGGCGCACGGTCCTATTTCTGCCGTCGACACTGCACTAATCACGGCAGCGAAAAATAACAGCAGACACAACGCACTTTTATTCATCACCATTGTTGCTTTTCTTCTTTTTAACGGTTAATTGGAAATTTCACACTAAATAAAACCACAATTTAGTACTTAAAATCCTGCTGATTATTGTTTAATAGATAATAATTGATGAATTGGTTTTTGTTGGTCTTGAGTTGAGTTGAATGACGAAAAATGTGAGAAAAATGACGGTGAAAACACAAAAGCGCATGGGAAGAAAAACTCCACTCGTCGTCGTCGTCTTCTTCATCAAGTCCTTTCCATTGATTTCAATAATTTTAGGTAAGATTTCCCTTTTTTGGTTTTATGATGTGAATGGCTTATTGTAGAGATGGTGGTAATGGAGGCATTACACCGAGGTGTGAAGTGAAAATAAGCACGTAAATGAAAGAAAATGATTCACATAAAACACAACATACCTAAGCGACGACAACCACCAAGAAAGATGCGAAGTTGACGATCACGCCGCCGCCGTTCCTCTTCGCATTCTTTCCGTCAAATTCCTCTGCTTTCCGTTCCTCTTTTCACCGAAACAGACAGCGCCATCTCGTGTTCGCTAGGATTTTTAACAATAACGTCGATTTTATCGATACAGTTTTAGTTAGGCGCGGAAATTCAAATAAGGGAATTTACTTCACTTGACCGACATTGCCATTGTTTGACCTTTTCAGACGAAAACGTGTCAAAAAAACAATTGAGACAAATTGTCATTGTAGTCAATGCAATAAAGTCTCATTTATTTATTATGTAGCTACTGGTTTATAGCTGGCTAGTGTACCAAAAGTACTCGAATAACATCGCCAATAAAGAAACGAGATTTTTCTTCATTAATTCCAATAGCAATTTGTCTCATTTCTTTTTTGAGATTTCGGACAAACCAATTATAGTTGTCGGCAAGTGTTGTAATTTTGCTAAAAGTCATTGTGGAACCAATAATTCAAACTCTGTTGGATCCACGATGATATAGTTCCACGTCAACAATGATATAACCTGAACTAATTCGGTAAAATCTTTACCTGGCTTCGAAAAATTTTTGCTGAACTCTTTTTCTTGGTCTGGCAAACAGCTAAAAACATGCAAACACGAGAGAAAGTTCCAAAACAGCTAAAACAGAACCGCAGAAACACCAGGAAACAAGATTTACTTTCATTGAGTTAAGAACCTGCAATATCAAAACTATCTTACCAGTTTAGTACCTCAACTTTACTTTGAAACTTGGAACTGAAACGTACAAAATAGTTGAGCTTCATCGTTAAATTCCTCAACAAATACTGATAGAACCTGGACTAATTCGGTCAAATCTTATCAAAGCTACAGTAAAGTTTACAGGATCTTTACCTGGCTTCGTTTTAACTCTCAAAATCATCCAGAAAACTTTTGTTGAACTCTTTTTCTTGGTCTGTCAAGCAGCTAAAAACATGCAAAAGCTCCAAAATAGCTAAAACATAACCGCAGAAACATATCAAGGAACAATGTTTACTTTCACTGAGTTAAGAACCTGCATTATCAGAACTTTCTTACCAGTTTAGTGTTCACAACTTTACTTTGAAACGCACAAAACAGCTGAGCTTCATCGCTAAATACCTCAACAAATACTGATACCTGAACTAATTCGGTCAAAATTATCATGATCTTTACCTGGCTTCACTTAGACACAAGTTAACTTTCAAAAACATGCAACAAACTTGATGAAATCCTTTTTCTTGATCTTGCAAACAGCTAAAAACATGCAAAAGTTCCAAAACAGAACCGCAGTAACATCATGAAACAAGGTTTACTTTCACTGAGTTAAGAACCTGCAATATCCGACCTTTCTTACCAGTTTCGTGTCCACAACTTTACTTTGAAACTTGGAACTGTAAAGCGCAAAACAGGTAAACTTCATCAACTCTTAACTTAATTATCTCAAAGTCAAAATAACAAAAATACAAGATTACTTTTAAGAAAATGCACCAACTCTAAGTTACTTCCAATTTCAGTTCCTTGAAGATGTTTCGAGACTGCAAATAAACAAAATGAAGAAAAATGACATCTTTCAAACACGAGTCTGTTTATTTTTCTATTGAAATTCAAAATACGAAAAAAGGAAATGATAAAGTTTTTGACTAAACCACAATAATAATAATAATAAAAAATAAAACAACCACTTCTTTTTCAATTGTAAAGCTCTAATTTCACAGCTGTTACTAAAACAAAAACAGTTCAGTTCTACTGAGAGTTGGGAGGAGGAAAGTTCTCTACAAAAATTGTGATGAAGATACTGAATAGTTTGTGACTCTGAAAAATACAAACTCAAAAGTAACAAAATACAAGATGACATTATTGAACTTAATGGCACATTCTATAAAAGTGGTACTTTTTTTTTTGCTTTGTTTGTTTTTTTTTGGAATTTTTGTAAAGTTCTACTCGAACATCTCGGTCTTCAAATGATGAAGTAATGGCAGTTCGTCTGACAAATTGGCTGCTTTCTTTTTACTATGGCTTGTGGATGAAATATAACTGAAAAATTTAGCAATACACAAAAAAAAATTAGTAACTATCAACTAGTTTTTATTATTATGATGATGGATATATATTTTTTTGGCAATTTAATATTGGAGAATTAATAAAAATAAAATGAAAATTTCCCCCCATTTATTTCGCCACCATTTACAGCTACAAAATAAAAATTTTGAAAGTTCTTTTTGAAAGGGAAAAAGGATTGGAAATTTCAAATAAAGAGACCACATTTTCATTATTTTGCACTTTTTCACCTGATTGAACTACGAAACCAAATCAAAAAAAAAATTAAAAGTGTTTTTTTTTATAGATTTAAAGTTGTTGTTGTTGTTGGAATATATAATAATTGTCTAGGGCTTTTCCTCGCTCATCTTTGAGTTGTCGTCTTGAAGATGGCATCGATTAACATGAAGTGTAACCTGGTGTTGATGAACAAAAACAGCACCACAATAAGCACAATTGCATCTCCTTCTCCAATGTCTCCACATCACATGAGTGCTATAATGCGAATGAAGAACAAACCATTTTGGTGGATCACATTGCCAACATTTAATGAGACCTTTTCTGCTTTTATTTTTGCTTCTAGCTTTGCTCCATCGTCGTCCGATCCTTTTACCCACAAGACATTTTCTACCTCGAACTTTCCTTTTCAGAACCACCTTTTTAGGTTGCAGCTGCTTTCGTTGTCTTTTCAGCTGTAAAATTGAAGAGTTGGTGCTGGTTCCACTGCCTGTTTGAAAGTGCTTACGAAGCACCGAGCAGCAAAGACTGCACAGTTTATGATGATGAGCTAAATGGTGGTTCTCCATGGACGCTTTACTGCTTAAACTTTGCCCACAATGGGGACATCTTACCACGAAATCATCATTGTGCATGTAACGTACGTGTTCACATAACACTGAATCGTAAGGAGTTTTAAAAGTGCATCCTTCAGCTAAACAAGAAAGAACCTGTCCTGTGTGGATCCTCATGTGCTCCATGATAGCATGTTGAGTGTTTGCTGAGAACTGGCACATTGTACAGGCGTAGTTTGAGGTTCTAGAAGAAGAAGAGACTGGTGCTGTTGCTGCTGGAACACGTTCACTTTTATGAAGTAGGAGAAAATGAGTCTGGAGCGAAGAATGATCAGCGAATTCGCAACCACATTCACGACATCTCACCTCTCTTAAAGGAGCCACTTGCTGCTGCTGTTGTTGATGATGTTGGTGGTGGTTGTTGTTGTTGGCTGTGGTGGTGCTAGTGCTGTGGTGATGATGCTTGGAGACAATGGGGACATAAGCTGTAACCGGTCCTTCATGAGAGTGACGCTCGATGCGGTGCTGCTCGAGACAGGACAGATTGGTCGTACGAAAGTCGCATCTGTCGCAGTCCATGAGGTCGCTGTGGTGAGTGAGGATACAATGGGCCTCCAGCTCAGGCCGAACATCGAAGGTCTCCCCACACCGGTCACACTTGTGCATCGGCTGCTGCCCTCCAACGCCATCATGATTTCGGCCACTTTACGTGAGCACAAAAGAGAGAAAAACAAAACCGAATAAAAAGACCGGCGTATAACCACGGTCAACCAGAGAGATCATTCATAGGCAATTATTTTTTTTTTTAAATTTTAAAAAACTTTTTTTCATTTTTTTAACTTTTTTTTATATAAATAAAAGCTGCAAGCAATGAAAAGTAGCCTATTTTGTTAATAAAAAGAAGAAAGAAGAAGAAAAAACACTTGGAATTGTAAAAGTGGAAAATTAAATCAAAATAAAAACTTACAAAAAAGTGCATAATAATTAATATACAATACAATAAATAAAATGAAAATGTGATATCAATTGGGTGGAGATTTAAGAGAGATAGAGAGAGGCTGCGCACTCAATGACTGAATACTGATGTACCTGGAGCAGAGGGCGAGGTTCTTCCGGCGGATATTATTGAAAAAAGGGGACATTCGGTGACATGGCTAGCTGAAAGGATAAATTCAAACAAAACTATAAAAAAAACTCAACTTCTTAATTTTTTTAAATGGTTTTGTTGTTCAAAAAAAAAAAAAATTTGACTTTTTTAATAAAAATTTGATTTTTTTTATATAAAAAATGAGAGAAAAATTGGAAATAAAAATAACGTGCATCCTCCATAAGTCCACAAACCCTCTTTAAGTGTCATCTTAAAGAAAACCCTAACTTACAAACTAAAAAAGTCGGTTCTTGACAGCTCAAAAATTGAACGACCAGCTGACTTTGACGTCACATAAACTCAAAACTAAAAATTTCTTTTTTCATATAACTATATCACGTTAAAATAGACTTACTTTACTACATTTAGACGCAAAATTAACTCAAATAAGTTAATTACTTCCTGAGATACAATCGCTCAAAGTTGTCATATATTGCACCGACCATGCGTTGTGTCAACAAATCAAATGTTCGAAACATTTGATGTTTTAAAATTCAAATTTTTAAATTTAAACTTCGAACGTTCTTACTAATCTTACTATGGCAGTTTAAATTTAAATTTTAAACACATCGAATGTTCGAAACCTTGTAAAACAACCGACTTTGGGTCCTTGCTGGAACCAAATAAAAACCTCAACATAACATACAACTAAATCAGCTTAAACTACAGCTAATCTAGTATACAACTAACCTTATTAAGTATATTTTATCTAAATTAGGTATTTAGAAATAAGCACTTAAAGTTGCCACTTTGCTCAATGTCACTTCGCAGCTCTGACTCAATTGTATCACCTAATCATAACTTTCAACATGAAAAAAACCCTTTTAAAACTAATGAAATGATGAAGGATGTGGTTTTTTGAGGAGGAAGAAGGATTGGGAAGACACCCTGTGCTCCACCCAACTGAATAAGACTCTTCATCATCAGCTATGAGAGAAAAAAAACAACAAAACAAGAGAAACAAACACAAAAACTACTAAAAAAGAAAGAGTTTTTTGCTACTTAAAAAAAGTTGATTCATGCACACAACATTAAAGAAGATATGAAATAAAAATAAAAAATGGCAACAAAATCCTGCCCTTTACCAATAATTAATTAATTAATGAATAAATCAATCAATCAATCAATAAACTGAATAAAGAAAACAAAAAATAATTAAAAGACAATTAAAGCCGAACGTCTTTCAAACCCATCGTCGATTTTTTATCAATTTTCTTCAGATGATGCAGACAAGAGACGACAGAGGCAGAGCAGGATTTTGTCGACTTTGGTTTTATTTTTTATTGATTATAATTTGTTTTAGTTTTTGGTTGGAAGCAGCAGGAGCGTCAAGAAATACACAGAGGCAGAGACAGAGAGTTTGTGTCAAAAGTAATATTTTTGCTGGCAAAAGGATTGTTTTGTTTTTGAGGAGAGGAATGAGGAGGATTAAGGAGAATAAAAAAACCCAATAAAAATAAAATTAAATTAAAAGGTGGCGAGAATTTTGTAATCACAGTTACCAAACTTAGCAACAGGAATGAGCAAGAACTTTTGGTCACTCCTGTTGATGTTCAGGGGGAAACAAAATATGTTTTTTAATAAATAAAATAATAGTAATTTGATAATGCTATGAGAGGATTAAAGGTATGGAGGTGTTTTAGGTTAGGTCTACTTACTGTGACTGTTGCATGTGTGCCGTAAGAGTTGACAGCTCCTCGGTGATAAATCCACATTTGCTACAGATACGCTTGTTGTGCACCTTGAAGACGTGGGTCGTAAGACGTTCGGCCCGGGCAGCCTTGTAATCGCAAAGTACACACAGGAAAGGCTTGATGTGGGTATTCAGATGGCGTTTCAGGCACCAATTGTCCACTCCGCGCCACGAGCAATAGGTGCAAACAAACATGCGGGGAAGCCGTTTCTTCGATTTCGACTTACCCGATCCTCCAGCTCCTCCTCCTCCTCCGTCTTGTCCCTGATTACCCATTCCACCGTTATCTAAATGAGCAGCTTGAGCCACAGCAGCTGCAGCAGCGGCGGCGGCAGCAGCAGCAGCCGCAGCAGCTGATGGTGGTGGCGGAGGAGGAGGTGGTGGAGGTGCCGGCGGTTCAGAATGATGTTGCTGTCCCTGATGATGATGGTGGTGATGATGATGCTGCTGTTTATTATAAGCTGAGTTGTTGGACGAGTTGGCGTTTGATGACGATGTGTATGGAGACTTTGGCGGATGACGACGAATGAGATTAATATCATAGACATGATCTTTATGAATTCGATAAAAATGTTTCTTCACATGATCAGCCCGATTAAACATCTTATAGCAGACATAACAATGAAACGGTTTGTCGTCTCGATGAATATTTTCATGCCTGGTAAACAAATCTTTTCGGTCTGTGGCGTAAGGACAGTGAGGACACGCATACTTTTTATCAATATCTCCTGGTTCTTTATTCTCAACCTTATTCTTCAAGTTCTGCAACAGTTTAGCTACCTCATCTAACATTGGGTTGTCTTTCCATAACGTTAGATCTGTATGCTGCTCATTATGGTGTCTGGTCATGTGCATTCGGACACACCGAGCCCAAGCACTGCTATATGGACACCTAGGACACTGAAAAACTTTAATATTAGCATGAGAACCCAGCCAATGCTCGGCTATTCGAGATAAAAACCCGACAGTGTCACATTCAGTACACTTAAACATTTTAGTGTTTGGATTATACGAAGCCACTTTTGAGTTGGCCCACGATAAAGTCTCTTTATTTTCAATCCACATATCTTTTCCTGGATTATTTCCACCTCCTCTTCCTCCACCTTTTGACTTTTTAGAACCATGACCATGACCACGTCCACCACTGGTGCCACCGCCACCACCACCACCACCTACATTGTTACCACCTGAACGTCCTTCATTGTGACTTTCTAGATTGTTAGATGGTCCACCACCACCATTACCACCGCCTGACTGACCAGCTGAACCTCCTGAAGTAACCGATGGTGCTGCTCCTACACTGCCTGTGACGTTGGACACTCCACCACCAACACCTCCACTGCTTGTAGCGATACTCATAGCTCGATTGGCCGTTAATAAAGGTCCTCCACCGCCAGCTGTTCCCGGATACAAAGGCATTCCGATCATCGATTGGGCTAACGATGGACCATTGGGCCAAAGACGACTGTTTAACCTGGCAACGTCTGCTGGGTTTCCATAATGTGATTTAGGTAAAGGATCACTGGCATAGAATTTGTTGGCGATTTCTTCAAATACATCTTCGTAGCACTCCATCACCACTGGAATGGGTCCTTCCATCTTGATGGAAGTCTGCTTTTAAGTGATGCTCTGGGGGCTACAAACCCCTAACAAATCAAAAACCACAATTAGCAAACATTCACAACAACTTTACACGTTAAAAAGATGAAATTTCAGCAGTTTTTTAAACTCGCAAATAACAAATACCTGTTGCATCCTGACTAAATCCATCACAAAACAGTTTCCAATACACTTTGTCTATTCAAACACTTAATATCTCACAAAAAAAACTTAAAAAGTAGACGTTTGCAATGACAACACACACAGCAAACAACTTTGAAACACAACTTGACCAAACCTACAGTTCATGATAGTATTTTTTTTATTATTATAATATTTTTTTTACTTCTTCTTCTTCAATGGCGCTCCCTCCCTCAACCCTCAACCATACAAACTCCCACACGAAAGCTGTATATCAATTTGATTAAAAGCGCCCATTTCTATTATTTTGTTTTCGCCCACTTTAACCAACCCACACAAGGCTTTCACGCCCCTTAGCGACAACATATGCCTGGTAAAATGATGATCCTCCCATTGACTTTTCACGTCCCCCCACCCACCAACCCACTCACCCCCTCAGTTAAAAACAAAACACACCCTCAGTTTTAGTTTTGGTAATTAACGTTGTAATATCAAGTCAAATATAACATTGTCAAGGGAATTTGTCGTGGCCCCAAAAGTTGAATCTGTTGGCCCCTTAATTGGTCTTGTAATTTAATTATTGACTTTTATACAATGACAAATGACAATGGATGTTGGAAATTCAATAATAACATTGTCCAAGTTTGTTTGGTTTTCTGGTTGCTACGAGTTTACCTAGCAATATGTTATTTTAACAATTTTTGAAAATAATGGGAAGATCAGCTGACTTTGACGCCATTTTTCTTTCCAATAAATACAAATAAAAAAGCAATAGTTATGATGTTTACAGTAAAGAGTTAGTTGACTGCAATTTACAGTTTTCATAATCAATTTATCATCAATAGTTTCAAAGTTACAAGAACTCAAAAATCGTCATAAGCTTCAATTTTTTAGCAAAGAACAGCAGACTTTGACGCCATTTTGGACCCGAATTAAAACAAATAAAAAAGCAATAGTTTTAATTTTTAAAGTAAAAAGTTAATTAACTGCAATTTACTGTTTTAATAATCAATTTATAGTTATTAGTTTAAAAGTTATAGAACCTCAAAAGTCGTCATAAGCTTCAAATTTTTAGCAAAGATCAGCTGACTTTGACGCCATTTTGGTTCCAAAGTAAAATAAATAAAAAAGTAATAGTTTTGGTGTTTAAAGTAAAGAGTTATTTCGCTACAATTTAGTTTTCATAATCAATTTATAATCATTAGCTTCAAAGTTACAGGAACTCAAAGTTGCCCCAAGGTTCAAATTTTAGCAAAGATCAGCTGACTTTCACGCCATTTTGGTTCCAAATTTAAAAACCAAAATTGTTACTTTTTTATTTGTTTTAAGTAAAAAGTTGTTTAACTGCAATTAACAGTTTTCATAATCAATTGATCATCAATAGTTTCCAAATTACAGGAACTCAAAGTTGCCACATGCTTCAAATTTTTAGCTAAGATCAGCTGACTTTGACGCCATTTTTGTCATCAATTAAAACAAATTAAAAAATAATAGTTTTGATATCAAAAGTAAAGAGTTAGTTAACTGCAATTAACAGTTTTCATAATCAATTTATCATCAATAGTTTCAAAGTTACAGAAACTCAAAGTTGGCCCAAGGTTCAAATTTTAGCAAAGATCAGCTGACTTTGACGCCATTTTTGTTACCAATTAAAACAAATAAAAAAGTAATACTTTTGGTGTTTAAAATAAAAACTTAGTTGACTATAATTTACAGTTTTAATAATCAATTTATCGTCAATAGTTTCAAAGTTACAGAAACTCAAAGTTGCCACAAGTTTCAATTTTTAGCTAAGATCGGCTGACTTTGACGCCATTTTTGTCACCAATTAAAACAAATTAAAAAATAATAGTTGTGATATCAAAAGTAAAGAGTTAGTTAACTGCAATTAACAGTTTTCATAATCAATTTATCGTCATTAGTTTTCAAGTTACATGAGCTTAAACTTGATACAATGTTCAATTTCCTGCAAAGTCGACTTAACTGAAATTCGATCAATGTATAATAATCCACTCTCACATTTCAATCAATGTAATTGATATTGTAACAATGAATGTCAAACTACTTGTGTGTTAACTTTAACAAAGTTCTCAAGCACTTAAAAAGCCAATATTTTAAAAGTTAGACCACACCTAATTATTATTGGTTTTTAAAATTGCCTCAAAGCTCAATTTATAGACCAAAAAAACATCAATAACGTCAGCCTACATAACATAACAAAGTGACCACTTCAAGTCACTGTAAATCATAAACTAATTTGAATATTTAAATTCTGTAAACAGCAATTAAATCTGTGGTTACTCTAGTTAAGATTTGACCAATCACATGACCCATAATCGATTTAGTTTAGAACCAAAATGGCGTCAAAGTGGGGGAATTTAAAGGATGTTGTTATGGAAAGTAATTGGTGAAAAAAAACCTGCTTAAGAAAAGTGAAGGCGTTTGAAGAGCGCTCTTTGATAACTAAGCTCTTCTCCACCCTACTGAGCCTCCCACATAAAATTTTCTACCCCAAACCCCCTTCCCATCTAACAATGGTTGGGACGCAAACCCTTGTACACAATCAATACATCAAGCCAGACGTAGGTGGAAAATAAAAAGGGGACAAAGTGGGTGGAGACTGAAAAATGAAGACGAGGGTATTAAGTGGGTGTAACTGCACTGCAGAAACCAACCACCCACGCCAACGCCAATCAATATTTTGTTAACTCAAACGAAAATCCATCAAAAATCTATCGTTTTATTAATAAAATTTAGAAATGTGCTGTTACTCCCTCTCTTTTAGATTCGAAAACATTGGAAAATGCTGTTACATGATTGTGACTTACTCCTTTATTTGCTATGGGGCTGTTTCTTTCATTAACAATACCCCCCGTTATTTTGTTCTAATCTTAATACTCAATGCTGTTGCTTTTAAGTGAGTTACTCCTGATGTTACTTTTTACTTACACACTCCCGGTTACGTTCGATTAGAATGAATTAATACTGCTCTTACTTTCATCTTACATCCTCCCTACCATATTGTTTTGTACAGTTTTCTCTCTCTCTCTTTCTCTCCCCCTACCCTTTGAAATCCCTTTAGGCAAATTCTTCCTCCCCTCCCAGTCTAGCATGATAAGGTACATGCACTCAATGCTGTACAGTGTACTCGTCATTTTCAAACAGGAACCCACCCATTTATATATTTTCTCATCCAACTCTCCCTAATTTAACCCCCCACACACATACAAGATAACTGCCTGCACCAGACACATACACTCGATAAGCCAGCATCAAAACAATAACTTAAACCCTCAATTTAAGACTTCACAACGTTTCAGTTGATAAAACTAAACCAAATTTAAATAAACTATATAATTATATACATTTTAAATTCATAATTTTAAGATTTTAAATGTAATTTCGCATTTTAGTCGAAAATTGCGTTTCAATATGCTCTTTTAGTATCTGTTAACTGTGCTGTTAAAATTAGCTACGTTCAACTTAAATGCGTAACGGAGTAAGCGATCGCAGCGACATACAACGATAGCAATGTATTTCTGCATATGCGATAGATGGCGTTCTTATCGATTTATATTCTCCGTACTGTTAAAGACAATAGTAAAATAAGTATGGAAGTTGAAGGCTTATTTTGCATGCAAAAAAGAACGTTATTATGCTGCTATAGCGTTCCTCTTGTTCTTTGTTCAGCCATGAATGAGTGTCTACGTTTTATACATGTTTTAAAGCCTAAAATGTGCCGTATTTTTTCGTTTAACGGATTCATAAGCCCTTTGCCTGGCTTAATTTTGCTTTTAGGGCTTTTAACAAACAGAAAAACACGATGGAAACAGTGAATTTTAGGGTGCGTAAAACACTTTTTCTATATACCATAGCTTTTCGAACGTTTTCAAAATCCAATATGGAAGCTAAAAGTAAAGGGGGTTTCGAATAAGCCTGACCACCCCATGTCTTAAATGTCGTCTTCGTAACATTTTATACACAACAAACAAGCCCTCAACCACCTCAAAAACACAGCCGAAATCTCATCTTTTCTTCCGCACACATTAAATTGTTTAAAAAAAAAAAACAATGGATATAAAATCATGCAATTTTTACCTTACCGCAAAATCGAATCCGAAATCCCGATGAAGATGTAACGGGTGGATTTTTCCCCCTCAGATAAAAAGGTTTTTCGGGTTGGGTGGAAAAAAATGTCCGCCTCGTTTGAAATGGGTGTCTTTGTGTGTTAGCTACCAACCCCACTCCCACTGTGGCATTTAGCGCGCGCACTTCCCCGACTCACTCCCCTCCCACCACCACCGAGCTCCAGATGACGTCAAACCAGTGACGTCGTTGTGCAGGAGGAGGAGGAGGGGGGTGGAGTGGTCCTTTTCCACCAAAGAGGGGGGAGGGAGGTGTTTGGGCTTCACCTCTTATACAACCCAGCAGGGCCAGCAGCACCTCATCACAACAACTCACACCCCCTACTTCTTCTTAACCACTTTTTCCCTATAAAATAAAATAAAATAAAAAACAAACACAAAAAATCAATTACAATTAAATTATTCATTATTTTGATTTTATATTAAAATTATTGCCTATTTTTTTTTTTAGGGGATTTATTTTATAGATGAAAATGTGTTTTAATAAAGTCAGTCCTCCCCATCACCTTCTCCACCCCCCCCCCTTTTTCCACCCTATTACGGACTCTCCCATTTTGTGCATATTATAAGAAGGGAGGAGAAGGAGGATGGGAGGCAGGGAGAGTGAAGGAGGGACCTGAGAAGGGGGAGGAGAATGATCAGTGGGCGAATACATGGGGAGGAAATGGGGGAGGTTGGGTTGAATCTTTAAGAAAACGTTATAAAAGACAGTTGGGATGTGATGGGCTAAGATTGTCCAACTCATTACATTACATCATTTTTAATATCTGAGATTATTTTATCCAATTTATAATCTTCTGACTCCATCTTTTCTTTTCATGCTCATCTTTTGTGATTGAAATTAATAATCGATTGGGTGTGTGGATTGGATTGTGTTGTTTACAATATGATAAACAAACATGTTAAATGTCATAATTATTAAAATGACATCGTAAATATTCAGGACATCAATTATTTATTGATTTTATCAGTGGTTGTAATAGCTTTTTTTTTGTTTATAAGTTAAAAAAGGAAGTGGGTGTTTACACGTGTTTAGTCACACACTCAAATTTACACAGGAGTTTGCTGTTTAAAAAACCTGTTTTAATTTTTTTTTATTTACAGCAATTTTGTTATTTTTCTAAAAAAAAAAATTGTTATTATTTTTTTAGATTGATTGATTTTTTGTTTTGTAATATGGTAAAAAAAACCATTTCATTTATTTAAAAAAAAATAGTTTTTGTTACTTTTTTACTGATTAAAACTATTTAATAAAAAAATTGATAAAAACAAAACTAAAATGTTAAATTAAAGTAATTTTTTTATTAATTCTATTTATTTTTTTGTTATTTTGGTAAAAAAAAACATTTCATTTGTTTAAAAAAAATAGTTTTTGTTACTTTTTTTTTAATTGGTTAAATATATTTAATAAAAAAATTGATAAAAATAAATTAATAAAAAACCAAAATTGCTAAGTTAGAATTTTACTAATTTTTGATTG
>JAAFCF010007112.1:7815616-7840969 GCA_013389785.1 Helicorthomorpha holstii | reverse complement strand
AAAAAAAAATCCCAAAACTAGTTGATAAATCCTAAGATAAACTCCTAGTTCATTGATGTGTTTTCCTCATCGTTATTTGCGGTGTCAATTGAGTTTGTGAACAAAGAGACGAAAGAAAATGGCAATGTAATAAAAAAAGCTCCTTTATTTGATCACACACTCAGTATGTATCAATTAATTGTGAGAATCCTTTCACCTAACACATATACTGTGTATATTGACTGTTTGTGTGTCTAATAAACCCTCTTTTTTATAATATAAAAGCACATCTGTCAATTGAGGCACTGAAATTAAAGGCACCAAAAAGCAGAGGAAGAAGAAGAGGCCTCAACAACATTCCTTTCTCTTCCCATGTTAAGTCTATGGTAAAAATTGCAGCTCAAGGATGAATGACCTCTCAAATAACAAAAACTAATCGAAAATTGCATTAAAAACTCAACATTAAAGCTAAATAAATATCGATTTGATGTGTTTTTTTGTTATTATAAGTATTTTTTTTACCTGAAACTGGCTCTGTTGGCACCGATTTGACTTTGGACGTATAGGCGTAACGGACGATGGCGCACGGTCCTATTTCTGCCGTCGACACTGCACTAATCACGGCAGCGAAAAATAACAGCAGACACAACGCACTTGTATTCATCACCATTGTTGCTTTTCTTCTTTTTAACGGTTAATTGGGAATTTCACACTAAATAAAACCACAATTTAGTACTTAAAATCCTGCTGATTATTGTTTCATGAATAATAATTGATGAATTGGTTTTTGTTGGTCTTGAGTTGAATGACGAAAAATGTGAGAAAAATGACGGTGAAAACACAAAAGCGCATGGGAAGAAAAACTCCACTCGTCGTCGTCTTCTTCATCAAGTCCTTTCCATTGATTTCAATAATTTTAGGTAAGATTTCCCTTTTTTGGTTTTATGATGTGAATGGCTTATTGAAGAGATGGTGGTAATGGAGGCATTACATCGAGGTGTGAAGTGAAAATAAGCACGTAAATGAAAGAAAATGATTCACATAAAACACAACATACCTAAGCGACGACAACCACCAAGAAAGATGCGAAGTTGACGATCACGCCGCCGCCGTTCCTACTCGCATTCTTTCCGTCAAATTCCTCTGCTTTTCGTCCCTCTTTTCACCGAAACAGACAGCGCCATCTCGTGTTCGCTAGAATGTTTAACGATAACATCGATTTATCGATACAGTTTTAGTTAAGCGCGAAATTTCAAATAAGGGAATTTACTTCGCTTGACCGACAGTGCCATTGCTTGACCTTTTCAGACGAAAACGTGTCAAAAAACCAATTGAGACAAATTGTCATTGTAGTTAATGTAATAAAGTCTCATTTATTTATTATGTAGCTACTGGTTTATAGCTGCCAAGCGTACCAAATGTAACCAAACAACATCGCAAATAAAGAAACGAGATTTTTTATTCATTAATTCCAATAGCAATTTGTCTCATTTCTTTTTTGAGATTTCGGGCAAACCAATTATAGTTGTCGGCAAGTGTTGTAATTTTGCTAAAAGTCATTGTAGAACCAATAATTCAAGCTCGGTTGGTTCCATGATGATATAGATCCACGTCAACACCGATATAACCTGAACTAATTCGGTAAAAGCATACCAAAGCTAAATTTAACATGATCTTTACCTGGATTCACTTAGACACAAGTAACTTGGAACTCCTTTTTCTGGGTCTGGCAAACAGCTAAAAACATGCAAACACGAGAGAAAATTCCAAAACATCTAAAACAGAACCGCAGAAACATATCAAGGAACAAGATTTACTTTCATTGAGTTAAGAACCTGCAATATCAAAACTATCTTACCAGTTTAGTACCTCAACTTTACTTTGAAACTTGGAACTGAAACGCACAAAACAGTTGAGCTTCATCGTTAAATACCTCAACAAATACTGATCAACCTGAACTAATTCGGTCAAATCTTGCCAAAGCTAAATTTACCATTATCTTTACCTGGATTCATTTGGACACAAGTAAACTTTCAAAATCCTCCAAAAAACTTTAAAATCCTTTTTCTTAATCTGGCAAGCAGCTAAAAACATGCAAAGTTCCAAAATAACTAAAACAGAATCGGAGTAACATCAAGAAACAATGTTTACTTTCATTGAGTTAAGAACCTGCAATATCAGAACTTTCTTACCAGTTTGATGTCCTCAATTTTACTTTAAAACTTGGAACTGAAACGCACAAAACAGCTGAGCTTCACCGTTTAAATACCTCAACAAATACTGATAGAACCTGAACTAGTTCGGTCAAATATAATCATAGCTACAGTACAGTTTACAGGATCTTTACCTGACTTCGTCTTAACTCTCAAAATCATCCAGAAAACTTTTGTTGAACTCTTTTTCTTGGTCTATGAAGCTGCTAAAAACATGCAAAAGCTCCAAAATAGCTAAAACAGAACCGCAGAAACATATCAAGAAACAATGTTTACTTTCACTGAGTTAAGAACCTGCAATATCAAAACTATCTTACCAGTTTGGTGTTCACAACTTTACTTTGAAACGCACAAAACAGCTGAGCTTCATCGCTAAATACCTCAACAAATACTGATACCTGAACTAATTCAGTCAAAATTTAACATGATCTTTACCTGGCTTCACTTAGACACAAGTTAACTTTCAAAAACATGCAACAAACTTGATGAAATCCTTTTTCTTGATCTTGCAAACAGCTAAAAACATGCAAAAGTTCCAAAACAGAACCGCAGTAACATCATGAAACAAGGTTTACTTTCACTGAGTTAAGAACCTGCAATATCCGACCTTTCTTACCAGTTTCGTGTCCACAACTTTACTTTGAAACTTGGAACTGTAAAGCGCAAAACAGGTAAACTTCATCAACTCTTAACTTAATTATCTCAAAGTCAAAATAACAAAAATACAAGATTACTTTAAGAAAATGCACCAACTCTTTAAGTTACTTCCAATTTCAGTTCCTTGAAGATGTTTCGAGACTGCAAATAAACAAAATGAAGAAAAATGACATGTTTCAAACACGAGTCTGTTTATTTTTCTATTGAAATTCAAAATACGAAAAAAGGAAATGATAACGTTTTTGACTAAACCACAATAATAATAATAATAAAAAATAAAACAACCACTTCTTTTTCAATTGTAAAGCTCTAATTTCACAGCTGTTACTAAAACAAAAACAGTTCAGTTCTACTGAGAGTTGGGAGGAGGAAAGTTCTCTACAAAAATTGTGATGAAGATACTGAATAGTTTGTGACTCTGAAAAATACAAACTCAAAAGTAACAAAATACAAGATGACATTATTGAACTTAATGGCACATTCTATAAAAGTGGTACTTTTTTTTTTTTGCTTTGTTTGTTTTTTTTTTGGAATTTTTGTAAAGTTCTACTCGAACATCTCGGTCTTCAAATGATGAAGTAATGGCAGTTCGTCTGACAAATTGGCTGCTTTCTTTTTACTATGGCTTGTGGATGAAATATAACTGAAAAATTTAGCAATACACAAAAAAAATTAGTAACTATCAACTAGTTTTTATTATTATGATGATGGATATATATTTTTTTGGCAATTTAATATTGGAGAATTAATAAAAATAAAATGAAAATTTCCCCCCATTTATTTCGCCACCATTTACAGCTACAAAATAAAAATTTTGAAAGTTCTTTTTGAAAGGGAAAAAGGATTGGAAATTTCAAATAAAGAGACCACATTTTCATTATTTTGCACTTTTTCACCTGATTGAACTACGAAACCAAATCAAAAAAAAAATTAAAAGTGTTTTTTTTTATAGATTTAAAGTTGTTGTTGTTGGAATATATAATAATTGTCTAGGGCTTTTCCTCGATCATCTTTGAGTTGTCGTCTTGAAGATGGCATCGATTAACATGAAGTGTAACCTGGTGTTGATGAACAAAAACAGCACCACAATAAGCACAATTGCATCTCCTTCTCCAATGTCTCCACATCACATGAGTGCTATAATGCGAATGAAGAACAAACCATTTCGGTGGATCACATTGCCAACATTTAATGAGACCTTTTCTGCTTTTATTCTTGCTTCTAGCTTTGCTCCATCGTCGTCCGATCCTTTTACCCACAAGACATTTTCTTCCTCGAACTTTCCTTTTCAGAACCACCTTTTTAGGTTGCAGCTGCTTTCGTTGTCTTTTCAGCTGTAAAATTGAAGAGTTGGTGCTGGTTCCACTGCCTGTTTGAAAGTGTTTACGAAGCACCGAGCAGCAAAGACTGCACAGTTTATGGTGGTGAGCTAAATGGTGGTTCTCCATGGACGCTTTACTGCTTAAACTTTGCCCACAATGGGGACATCTTACCACGAAATCATCATTGTGCATGTAACGTACGTGTTCACATAACACTGAATCGTAAGGAGTTTTAAAAGTGCATCCTTCAGCTAAACAAGAAAGAACCTGTCCTGTGTGGATCCTCATGTGCTCCATGATGGCATGTTGAGTGTTTGCTGAGAACTGGCACATTGTACAGGCGTAGTTTGAGGTTCTAGAAGAAGAAGAGACTGGTGCTGTTGCTGCTGGAACACGTTCACTTTTATGAAGTAGGAGAAAATGAGTCTGGAGCGAAGAATGATCAGCGAATTCGCAACCACATTCACGACATCTCACCTCTCTTAAAGGAGCCACTTGCTGCTGTTGTTGATGATGTTGGTGGTGGTTGTTGTTGTTGGCTGTAGTGGAATTGGTGGTGCTAATGCTGTGGTGGTGATGCTTGGAGACAATGGGGACATAAGCTGTAACCGGTCCTTCATGAGAGTGACGCTCGATGCGGTGCTGCTCGAGACAGGACAGATTGGTCGTACGAAAGTCGCATCTGTCGCAGTCCATGAGGTCGCTGTGGTGAGTGAGGATACAATGGGCCTCCAGCTCAGGCCGAACATCGAAGGTCTCCCCACACCGGTCACACTTGTGCATCGGCTGCTGCCCTCCAACGCCATCATGATTTCGGCCACTTTACGTGAGCACAAAAGAGAGAAAAACAAAACCGAATAAAAAGACCGGCGTATAACCACGGTCAACCAGAGAGATCATTCATAGGCAATTATTTTTTTTTTTAAATTTTAAAAAACTTTTTTTCATTTTTTTAACTTTTTTTTATATAAATAAAAGCTGCAAGCAATGAAAAGTAGCCTATTTTGTTAATAAAAAGAAGAAAGAAGAAGAAAAAACACTTGGAATTGTAAAAGTGGAAAATTAAATCAAAATAAAAACTTACAAAAAAGTGCATAATAATTAATATACAATACAATAAATAAAATGAAAATGTGATATCAATTGGGTGGAGATTTAAGAGAGATAGAGAGAGGCTGCGCACTCAATGACTGAATACTGATGTACCTGGAGCAGAGGGCGAGGTTCTTCCGGCGGATATTATTGAAAAAAGGGGACATTCGGTGACATGGCTAGCTGAAAGGATAAATTCAAACAAAACTATAAAAAAAACTCAACTTCTTAATTTTTTTAAATGGTTTTGTTGTTCAAAAAAAAAAAAATTTGACTTTTTTAATAAAAATTTGATTTTTTTTATATAAAAAATGAGAGAAAAATTGGAAATAAAAATAACGTGCATCCTCCATAAGTCCACAAACCCTCTTTAAGTGTCATCTTAAAGAAAACCCTAACTTACAAACTAAAAAAGTCGGTTCTTGACAGCTCAAAAATTGAACGACCAGCTGACTTTGACGTCACATAAACTCAAAACTAAAAATTTCTTTTTTCATATAACTATATCACGTTAAAATAGACTTACTTTACTACATTTAGACGCAAAATTAACTCAAATAAGTTAATTACTTCCTGAGATACAATCGCTCAAAGTTGTCATATATTGCACCGACCATGCGTTGTGTCAACAAATCAAATGTTCGAAACATTTGATGTTTTAAAATTCAAATTTTTAAATTTAAACTTCGAACGTTCTTACTAATCTTACTATGGCAGTTTAAATTTAAATTTTAAACACATCGAATGTTCGAAACCTTGTAAAACAACCGACTTTGGGTCCTTGCTGGAACCAAATAAAAACCTCAACATAACATACAACTAAATCAGCTTAAACTACAGCTAATCTAGTATACAACTAACCTTATTAAGTATATTTTATCTAAATTAGGTATTTAGAAATAAGCACTTAAAGTTGCCACTTTGCTCAATGTCACTTCGCAGCTCTGACTCAATTGTATCACCTAATCATAACTTTCAACATGAAAAAAACCCTTTTAAAACTAATGAAATGATGAAGGATGTGGTTTTTTGAGGAGGAAGAAGGATTGGGAAGACACCCTGTGCTCCACCCAACTGAATAAGACTCTTCATCATCAGCTATGAGAGAAAAAAAACAACAAAACAAGAGAAACAAACACAAAAACTACTAAAAAAGAAAGAGTTTTTTGCTACTTAAAAAAAGTTGATTCATGCACACAACATTAAAGAAGATATGAAATAAAAATAAAAAATGGCAACAAAATCCTGCCCTTTACCAATAATTAATTAATTAATGAATAAATCAATCAATCAATCAATAAACTGAATAAAGAAAACAAAAAATAATTAAAAGACAATTAAAGCCGAACGTCTTTCAAACCCATCGTCGATTTTTTATCAATTTTCTTCAGATGATGCAGACAGAGACGACAGAGGCAGAGCAGGATTTTGTCGACTTTGGTTTTATTTTTTATTGATTATAATTTGTTTTAGTTTTTGGTTGGAAGCAGCAGGAGCGTCAAGAAATACACAGAGGCAGAGACAGAGAGTTTGTGTCAAAAGTAATATTTTTGCTGGCAAAAGGATTGTTTTGTTTTTGAGGAGAGGAATGAGGAGGATTAAGGAGAATAAAAAACCCAATAAAAATTAAATTAAATTAAAAGGTGGCGAGAATTTTGTAATCACAGTTACCAAACTTAGCAACAGGAATGAGCAAGAACTTTTGGTCACTCCTGTTGTTGTTTGGTGTTCAGGGGGAAACAAAATATATGTTTTTTAATAAATAAAAAAGTAATTTGATAAATGCTATGAGAGGATTAAAGGTATGGAGGTGTTTTAGGTTAGGTCTACTTACTGTGACTGTTGCATGTGTGCCGTAAGAGTTGACAGCTCCTCGGTGATAAATCCACATTTGCTACAGATACGCTTGTTGTGCACCTTGAAGACGTGGGTCGTAAGACGTTCGGCCCGGGCAGCCTTGTAATCGCAAAGTACACACAGGAAAGGCTTGATGTGGGTATTCAGATGGCGTTTCAGGCACCAATTGTCCACTCCGCGCCACGAGCAATAGGTGCAAACAAACATGCGGGGAAGCCGTTTCTTCGATTTCGACTTACCCGATCCTCCAGCTCCTCCTCCTCCTCCGTCTTGTCCCTGATTACCCATTCCACCGTTATCTAAATGAGCAGCTTGAGCCACAGCAGCTGCAGCAGCGGCGGCGGCAGCAGCAGCCGCAGCAGCTGATGGTGGTGGCGGAGGAGGAGGTGGTGGTGGAGGTGCCGGCGGTTCAGAATGATGTTGCTGTCCCTGATGATGATGGTGGTGATGATGATGCTGCTGTTTATTATAAGCTGAGTTGTTGGACGAGTTGGCGTTTGATGACGATGTGTATGGAGACTTTGGCGGATGACGACGAATGAGATTAATATCATAGACATGATCTTTATGAATTCGATAAAAATGTTTCTTCACATGATCAGCCCGATTAAACATCTTATAGCAGACATAACAATGAAACGGTTTGTCGTCTCGATGAATATTTTCATGCCTGGTAAACAAATCTTTTCGGTCTGTGGCGTAAGGACAGTGAGGACACGCATACTTTTTATCAATATCTCCTGGTTCTTTATTCTCAACCTTATTCTTCAAGTTCTGCAACAGTTTAGCTACCTCATCTAACATTGGGTTGTCTTTCCATAACGTTAGATCTGTATGCTGCTCATTATGGTGTCTGGTCATGTGCATTCGGACACACCGAGCCCAAGCACTGCTATATGGACACCTAGGACACTGAAAAACTTTAATATTAGCATGAGAACCCAGCCAATGCTCGGCTATTCGAGATAAAAACCCGACAGTGTCACATTCAGTACACTTAAACATTTTAGTGTTTGGATTATACGAAGCCACTTTTGAGTTGGCCCACGATAAAGTCTCTTTATTTTCAATCCACATATCTTTTCCTGGATTATTTCCACCTCCTCTTCCTCCACCTTTTGACTTTTTAGAACCATGACCATGACCACGTCCACCACTGGTGCCACCGCCACCACCACCACCACCTACATTGTTACCACCTGAACGTCCTTCATTGTGACTTTCTAGATTGTTAGATGGTCCACCACCACCATTACCACCGCCTGACTGACCAGCTGAACCTCCTGAAGTAACCGATGGTGCTGCTCCTACACTGCCTGTGACGTTGGACACTCCACCACCAACACCTCCACTGCTTGTAGCGATACTCATAGCTCGATTGGCCGTTAATAAAGGTCCTCCACCGCCAGCTGTTCCCGGATACAAAGGCATTCCGATCATCGATTGGGCTAACGATGGACCATTGGGCCAAAGACGACTGTTTAACCTGGCAACGTCTGCTGGGTTTCCATAATGTGATTTAGGTAAAGGATCACTGGCATAGAATTTGTTGGCGATTTCTTCAAATACATCTTCGTAGCACTCCATCACCACTGGAATGGGTCCTTCCATCTTGATGGAAGTCTGCTTTTAAGTGATGCTCTGGGGGCTACAAACCCCTAACAAATCAAAAACCACAATTAGCAAACATTCACAACAACTTTACACGTTAAAAAGATGAAATTTCAGCAGTTTTTTAAACTCGCAAATAACAAATACCTGTTGCATCCTGACTAAATCCATCACAAAACAGTTTCCAATACACTTTGTCTATTCAAACACTTAATATCTCACAAAAAAAACTTAAAAAGTAGACGTTTGCAATGACAACACACACAGCAAACAACTTTGAAACACAACTTGACCAAACCTACAGTTCATGATAGTATTTTTTTTATTATTATAATATTTTTTTTACTTCTTCTTCTTCAATGGCGCTCCCTCCCTCAACCCTCAACCATACAAACTCCCACACGAAAGCTGTATATCAATTTGATTAAAAGCGCCCATTTCTATTATTTTGTTTTCGCCCACTTTAACCAACCCACACAAGGCTTTCACGCCCCTTAGCGACAACATATGCCTGGTAAAATGATGATCCTCCCATTGACTTTTCACGTCCCCCCACCCACCAACCCACTCACCCCCTCAGTTAAAAACAAAACACACCCTCAGTTTTAGTTTTGGTAATTAACGTTGTAATATCAAGTCAAATATAACATTGTCAAGGGAATTTGTCGTGGCCCCAAAAGTTGAATCTGTTGGCCCCTTAATTGGTCTTGTAATTTAATTATTGACTTTTATACAATGACAAATGACAATGGATGTTGGAAATTCAATAATAACATTGTCCAAGTTTGTTTGGTTTTCTGGTTGCTACGAGTTTACCTAGCAATATGTTATTTTAACAATTTTTGAAAATAATGGGAAGATCAGCTGACTTTGACGCCATTTTTCTTTCCAATAAATACAAATAAAAAAGCAATAGTTATGATGTTTACAGTAAAGAGTTAGTTGACTGCAATTTACAGTTTTCATAATCAATTTATCATCAATAGTTTCAAAGTTACAAGAACTCAAAAATCGTCATAAGCTTCAATTTTTTAGCAAAGAACAGCAGACTTTGACGCCATTTTGGACCCGAATTAAAACAAATAAAAAAGCAATAGTTTTAATTTTTAAAGTAAAAAGTTAATTAACTGCAATTTACTGTTTTAATAATCAATTTATAGTTATTAGTTTAAAAGTTATAGAACCTCAAAAGTCGTCATAAGCTTCAAATTTTTAGCAAAGATCAGCTGACTTTGACGCCATTTTGGTTCCAAAGTAAAATAAATAAAAAAGTAATAGTTTTGGTGTTTAAAGTAAAGAGTTATTTCGCTACAATTTAGTTTTCATAATCAATTTATAATCATTAGCTTCAAAGTTACAGGAACTCAAAGTTGCCCCAAGGTTCAAATTTTAGCAAAGATCAGCTGACTTTCACGCCATTTTGGTTCCAAATTTAAAAACCAAAATTGTTACTTTTTTATTTGTTTTAAGTAAAAAGTTGTTTAACTGCAATTAACAGTTTTCATAATCAATTGATCATCAATAGTTTCCAAATTACAGGAACTCAAAGTTGCCACATGCTTCAAATTTTTAGCTAAGATCAGCTGACTTTGACGCCATTTTTGTCATCAATTAAAACAAATTAAAAAATAATAGTTTTGATATCAAAAGTAAAGAGTTAGTTAACTGCAATTAACAGTTTTCATAATCAATTTATCATCAATAGTTTCAAAGTTACAGAAACTCAAAGTTGGCCCAAGGTTCAAATTTTAGCAAAGATCAGCTGACTTTGACGCCATTTTTGTTACCAATTAAAACAAATAAAAAAGTAATACTTTTGGTGTTTAAAATAAAAACTTAGTTGACTATAATTTACAGTTTTAATAATCAATTTATCGTCAATAGTTTCAAAGTTACAGAAACTCAAAGTTGCCACAAGTTTCAATTTTTAGCTAAGATCGGCTGACTTTGACGCCATTTTTGTCACCAATTAAAACAAATTAAAAAATAATAGTTGTGATATCAAAAGTAAAGAGTTAGTTAACTGCAATTAACAGTTTTCATAATCAATTTATCGTCATTAGTTTTCAAGTTACATGAGCTTAAACTTGATACAATGTTCAATTTCCTGCAAAGTCGACTTAACTGAAATTCGATCAATGTATAATAATCCACTCTCACATTTCAATCAATGTAATTGATATTGTAACAATGAATGTCAAACTACTTGTGTGTTAACTTTAACAAAGTTCTCAAGCACTTAAAAAGCCAATATTTTAAAAGTTAGACCACACCTAATTATTATTGGTTTTTAAAATTGCCTCAAAGCTCAATTTATAGACCAAAAAAACATCAATAACGTCAGCCTACATAACATAACAAAGTGACCACTTCAAGTCACTGTAAATCATAAACTAATTTGAATATTTAAATTCTGTAAACAGCAATTAAATCTGTGGTTACTCTAGTTAAGATTTGACCAATCACATGACCCATAATCGATTTAGTTTAGAACCAAAATGGCGTCAAAGTGGGGGAATTTAAAGGATGTTGTTATGGAAAGTAATTGGTGAAAAAAAACCTGCTTAAGAAAAGTGAAGGCGTTTGAAGAGCGCTCTTTGATAACTAAGCTCTTCTCCACCCTACTGAGCCTCCCACATAAAATTTTCTACCCCAAACCCCCTTCCCATCTAACAATGGTTGGGACGCAAACCCTTGTACACAATCAATACATCAAGCCAGACGTAGGTGGAAAATAAAAAGGGGACAAAGTGGGTGGAGACTGAAAAATGAAGACGAGGGTATTAAGTGGGTGTAACTGCACTGCAGAAACCAACCACCCACGCCAACGCCAATCAATATTTTGTTAACTCAAACGAAAATCCATCAAAAATCTATCGTTTTATTAATAAAATTTAGAAATGTGCTGTTACTCCCTCTCTTTTAGATTCGAAAACATTGGAAAATGCTGTTACATGATTGTGACTTACTCCTTTATTGGCTATGGGGCTGTTTCTTTCATTAACAATACCCCCCGTTATTTTGTTCTAATCTTAATACTCAATGCTGTTGCTTTTAAGTGAGTTACTCCTGATGTTACTTTTTACTTACACACTCCCGGTTACGTTCGATTAGAATGAATTAATACTGCTCTTACTTTCATCTTACATCCTCCCTACCATATTGTTTTGTACAGTTTTCTCTCTTTCTCTCCCCCTACCCTTTGAAATCCCTTTAGGCAAATTCTTCCTCCCCTCCCAGTCTAGCATGATAAGGTACATGCACTCAATGCTGTACAGTGTACTCGTCATTTTCAAACAGGAACCCACCCATTTATATATTTTCTCATCCAACTCTCCCTAATTTAACCCCCCCACACACATACAAGATAACTGCCTGCACCAGACATATACAATCGATAAGCCAGCATCAAAACAATAACTTAAACCCTCAATTTAAGGCTTCACAACGTTTCAGTAGATAAAACTAAACCAAATTTAAATAAACTATTAAATTATGTACATTTTAAATTCATAATTTAAAGATTTTAAATGTAATTTCGCATTTTTGTCGAAAATTGCGTTTCAATATGCTCTTTTAGTATCTGTTAACTGTGCTGTTAAAATTAACTACGTTCAACTTAAATCCGTAAGGGAGTAAAGCGATCGCAGCGACATACAACGATAGCAATGTATTTCTGCATATGCGATAGGTGGCGTTCTTATCGATTTATATTCTCCGTACTGTTAAAGACAATAGTAAAATAAGTATGGAAGTTGAAGGCTTATTTTGCATGCAAAAAAGAACGTTATTATGCTGCTATAGCGTTCCTCTTGTTCTTTGTTCAGCCATGAATGAGTGTCTACGTTTTATACATGTTTTAAAGCCTAAAATGTGCCGTATTTTTTCGTTTAACGGATTCATAAGCCCTTTGCCTGGCTTAATTTTGCTTTTAGGGCTTTTAACAAACAGAAAAACACGATGGAAACTGTGAATTTTAGGGTGCGTAAAACACTTTTTCTATATACCATAGCTTTTCGAACGTTTTCAAAATCCAATATGGAAGCTAAAAGTAAAGGGGGTTTCGAATAAGCCTGACCACCCCATGTCTTAAATGTCGTCTTCGTAACATTTTATACACAACAAAAAGCCCTCAACCACCTCAAAAACACAGCCGAAATCTCATCTTTTCTTCCGCACACATTAAATTGTTTAAAAAAAAAAACAATGGATATAAAATCATGCAATTTTTACCTTACCGCAAAATCGAATCCAAAATCCCGATGAAGATGTAACGGGTGGATTTTTCCCCCTCAGATAAAAAGGTTTTTCGGGTTGGGTGGAAAAAAATGTCCGCCTCGTTTGAAATGGGTGTCTTTGTGTGTTAGCTACCAACCCCACTCCCACTGTGGCATTTAGCGCGCGCACTTCCCCGACTCACTCCCCTCCCACCACCACCGAGCTCCAGATGACGTCAAACCAGTGACGTCGTTGTGCAGGAGGAGGAGGAGGGGGGTGGAGTGGTCCTTTTCCACCAAAGAGGGGGGAGGGAGGTGTTTGGGCTTCACCTCTTATACAACCCAGCAGGGCCAGCAGCACCTCATCACAACAACTCACACCCCCTACTTCTTCTTAACCACTTTTTCCCTATAAAATAAAATAAAATAAAAAACAAACACAAAAAATCAATTACAATTAAATTATTCATTATTTTGATTTTATATTAAAATTATTGCCTATTTTTTTTTTAGGGGATTTATTTTATAGATGAAAATGTGTTTTAATAAAGTCAGTCCTCCCCATCACCTTCTCCACCCCCCCCTTTTTCCACCCTATTACGGACTCTCCCATTTTGTGCATATTATAAGAAGGGAGGAGAAGGAGGATGGGAGGCAGGGAGAGTGAAGGAGGGACCTGAGAAGGGGGAGGAGAATGATCAGTGGGCGAATACATGGGGAGGAAATGGGGGAGGTTGGGTTGAATCTTTAAGAAAACGTTATAAAAGACAGTTGGGATGTGATGGGCTAAGATTGTCTTGGTCCAACTCATTACATTACATGATTTTTAATATCTGAGATTATTTTATCCAATTTATAATCTTCTGACTCCATCTTTTCTTTTCATGCTCATCTTTTGTGATTGAAATTAATAATCGATTGGGTGTGTGGATTGGATTGTGTTGTTTACAATATGATAAACAAACGTGTTAACTGTCATAATTATTAAAATGACATCGTAAATATTCAGGATATCAATTATTTATTGATTTTATCAGTGGTTGTAATAGCTTTTTTTTTGTTTATAAGTTAAAAAAGGAAGAGGGTGTTTACACGTGTTTAGTCACACACTCAAATTTACACAGGAGTTTGCTGTTTAAAAAACCTGTTTTAATTTTTTTTTATTTACAGCAATTTTGTTATTTTTCTAAAAAAAAAAATTGTTATTATTTTTTTAGATTGATTGATTTTTTGTTTTGTAATATGGTAAAAAAAACCATTTCATTTATTTAAAAAAAAATAGTTTTTGTTACTTTTTTACTGATTAAAACTATTTAATAAAAAAATTGATAAAAACAAAACTAAAATGTTAAATTAAAGTAATTTTTTTATTAATTCTATTTATTTTTTTGTTATTTTGGTAAAAAAAAACATTTCATTTGTTTAAAAAAAATAGTTTTTGTTACTTTTTTTTTAATTGGTTAAATATATTTAATAAAAAAATTGATAAAAATAAATTAATAAAAAACCAAAATTGCTAAGTTAGAATTTTACTAATTTTTGATTGATTTTTTATTTTGGTTAATAAATCATTTCAATTGTTAAAATAAATTAATTTTGTTATTTTTTCATTGATTAAATTTATCTATTAAAATTGCCAATTAATAAACATAAAACTAAATAGCTAAATTATAGTGATTTTTTCAGATACCGGTATTTTTTTTATTAAATTTAGTTTTTTTTTGTTATTTTGATAAATACAAAAATTTAATTTGTTTTAAAAAATAGCTTTTGTGACTTTTTTGCTCATTAAATATATTTAATTAAAAATTGATAAAAAGAAAACTAAATTAATAAACAAAACTAATTTTCAGATATTTTATATTTAGTTTATTTTTTGTTATTTTAATAAAATAAAACCATTTTACTTGTTTAAAAAAATAGTTTGTTATTTTTCATTGATTAAATTTAACAAATAAAATTGCTAATTAACAAACATAAAACTAAATTAATAATTTAGATATTTTTTATTAAATGTTTTTTTTTTTTTTATTTTGGTAAAAAAAAAAGTAGTTTTTGTTATTTTTCATTGATTAAATTTATCAAATAAAATTGCCAATTAACAAAAACAAAACTAAATTAAATTTTCAGATATTTTTTATTTAATTTAATTTTTGTTATTTTGGTAAAAAAAAAAAAAAAAAAAAAAAACCATTTCATTTGTTAAAAAAAAAATATTTTTTTTTACTTTTTTCAGTTAATAAAAAATTAAATTTCTAAATTTAATTTTTCTGTCAACTGTTTTAGTAATATTGTTTATTAACTGCTATTTTGTTTTAAGATAAATAAACTTTTATTTTATTAACCGTTTTGCCTGTTTATTCCTACCCGTATTTCCCTCATAAAAAAGTTTAAGAAATTTTAAAAAACACAAAAGAAAATGATGAAATATTTAACTTTTAAAGAAAATAAAAACCCCACATAGATGTCTGGTAAATGCATTACATAAACATGTAATATGAGAGTTTTTTCTTTCCTAAAAAAATAATATTTATCTTTTTACTTTACACACACACATTGCATTATATAATATTGATAAATCCAATGTAATGTATGAGCAGCCATATAAAAGAAATACCCACTCTTTATTAACCTCGCAATGTGTGTGTGCGCATGAATATTTAATATCAACATGCAAATTTTATTCACTCAATTTCATTCTAAAAATTCAAATTTCATTCTAGAATAATTCAAACAAATGGCGCGTGCGCATTTAAAAAAAACTTTAAACCACGCGTGCGCATTTAAAACCCCCTTTAAAGCACGCATGCGTACTAAATACTGTACTAATCAGCTGTTTATATTGCAAACAAGAAATTGCACTGTTTTTCACTGTGTATATTGAAATTTAAGTGTTAAAGTTACTCCAAAGTTCAAACCAAATGAATGCTCAATAATAACGACGTTTTGTAAATAAAAAAACAATACAATCATCATCATTACGAAATTGTGACCTTCAAAGTGTCATTTAAACTCAAAAAAGATGAAGATGATTGCATCTTTAAGACGTTTTGTGCCAACTTCTTACTTAATTCGTAGGAATTTGAGCAATGTGGCAAACATTAAAAGAGGAAATTACGCCGTTTTAAACGACGCTGACATTGACTATTTTAGAAATGTGCTAAAAGGACAATCAAATCGAGTTGTAACAGACCCAACTGATCTTGAAGCACCAAATACAGACAGACTCAAACACTACCAAGGGAAAAGTAAGGTTCTTCTTAAACCAAAAACAACAGAAGAAGTGGCTACTATTCTGTCTTATTGCAATAAAAGAAGACTGGCTGTTTGTCCTCAAGGAGGAAACACTGGTCTTGTGGGTGGAAGTGTACCTGTCTTTGATGAAATCATATTATCAACTTCTTTGATGAATAAAATCATCTCGATCGACCCTTATTCAGGTTTGTGTTTGAACACAACTGCTGGTTTCATTACTTGTAGTCAATAAAAACTTGGCAAAAGATCATCAAACTTGACATTTTTAAACTAAGAATTGGTGCTTTAAGAAGCAGTATTTACTAATTCACCTCAAAATAGCTTAAAAGACCCTCTAGAAGTCAAAGTTAGTGCTTGAAAGCACTGGATAAGTTACTTTGCTGCTCTTTTTATACGAAATTACTAGTCTAGCAGTTACCTTATTTAGTTCCAGAAGTCCAAATTGGTTTAATAAAACCATGTCGTCCTTAAAAAGTCAAGTTTCTGTTCCTAAATTCTTCCAGGAGCTTCAGTGTGCCAAGCTGGCTGTGTTTTAAAGATCCTTAACAAGTCACTGAAGTTAGTAAAGTATCACCAAACTCAGGATTTTTGAACAAAAAATTGATGTATTAATAAACAAGATTCCTATAGTTACCTAATCTTGGTTCCAGAAGTCTAAATTTGTTTAATAAAACCATGCAGTCCTTAAAAAGTCAAATTATTCTTCCAGGAGCTTCTGTGTGCTAAACTGATTGTGATTGGAGACCCTTGACAATGATTAGAGTCACAAAATTTAGTAAAGTCTCACCAAACTTTGTATTTTTAAACAAAGAATTAGTGCTTTAATAAACAAGAGTCTTATAGTTACTTAATTTTGGTTCCAGAAGTCCAAAATTACTTTTTAAAACCATATAATCCTTAAAAAGTCAAATTTCTGTTCCTAAATTCTTCCAGGAGCTTCAGTATGCCAAGCTGGCTGTGTTTTAGAGATCCTTAACAAGTCACTGAAGTTAGTAAAGTATCACCAAACTCAGGATTTTTGAACAAAAAATTGATGTATTAATAAACATGATTCCTATAGTTACCTAATTTTGGTTCCAGAAGTCTAAATTTGTTTAATAAAACCATGTAGTGGTTAAAAAGTCAAATTTTTATCCCTCAATTCTTCCAAGAGCATCAGTGTGCCAAGCTGATTGTTATTGGAGACCCTTGACAATGAATACAGTCACAAAATTTAGTAGTCTCACCAAACTCAGTATTTTTAAACAAAACATTGGTGCATTAATAAACAAGAGTCTTATCGTTACCTAATTTTGGTTACAGAAGTCCAAAATGGCTTAATAAAAACATGTAGTCCTTAAAAAGTCAGATTTCTGTCCCTTATTTCCTGCAGGAACTTCGGTATGCCAAGCTGGCTGTGTATTGGAGACCCTTAATAATGATAATTTAGTAAAATGTCACCAAACTTCGTATTTTTAAACAAAGTTACAAGTTACTTAATGTTGGTTCCAGTAGTCCAAAATGACTTAACAGAACCATGTAATCCTTAAAAAGTCAAATTTCTGTCCCTCAATTCTTCCAGGAGCTTCTGTGTGCCAAGCTGGTTCTTTTGGAGACCCTTAACAATGAATAATGTCACAAAATTTAGTAAAGTGTCACCAAACTCAGTATTTTTAAACAAAAAGTTGGTGCCTTAATAAACAAGAATCTTATAGTCGCCTAATTTTGGTTCCTGAAGTCCAAAATGGCTTAATAAAACCATGTAGTCTTTAAAAAGTTAAGTTTCTGTACCTCAATTCTTTCAGGAGCTTCTCTGTGCCAGGTTGGCTGTGTATTGGAGACCCTAAACAATGAATACAGTCACAAAATTAAGTAAAGTGTCGCCATACTTAGTATTTTTAAACAAAAACATTGGTGCCTTAATAAACAAAAGCCTTATAGTTACTTAATTTTGGTTCCAGAAGTCCAAAATTACTTAATAAAGGCAACTTTCTGTTCCTCAATTCTTCCAGGAGCCAAGCTGGCTGTGTATTGGAGACCATAAACAATGAACACAGTCATAAAATTTAGTAAAGTCTCACAAAACTTGATAACCAAGAATCTATCAGTTTAGTAATCACCTGATATTAGTTCCAGGCGTACAAATTTGCTTAATAATCCATGTAGCCTTTAAAAATTTCAAATTTCTGTCTTACATTTCTTTCAGGAGCTGCTGTGTGCCAAGCTGGTTGTGTATTGGAGACCCTTGATAATGAATTGGCTAAACATGGTTTCATAGTTCCCTTGGATTTAGGATCCCGTGGTTCCTGTCAAATTGGTGGCAATGTCTCGACAAACGCTGGAGGAATTCGCTATTTAAGATTCGGTTCTTTGCATGGTAGTGTGCTCGGTCTGGAAATTGTAAGAAATCAATTATTAACTAATTTATTTTTACTTAAATTGAGACTGAACTTGTTTTAAGTTGTAGGTTTTAGCTGATGGAAGTATAGTGGACTGTATGTCAGTTCTCCGAAAGGACAACACAGGTTTTGACGTGAAACAACTGTTCATTGGTTCAGAAGGAAGTTTAGGCGTCATAACTAAAGTTTGCTTGCTTGGATTCAGCAGACCAACGTCGTCAGCGTTGGCTTTTATGGCAACCGACTCTTTTGAAAAAGTTCTGGAGTTAAAAAGAGCAGCTGGACAGAAATTGGCTGAAATTCTGTCTGCATTTGAGTTTATGGATCAAGAATCACTTTTATGTACTCAGCAAATATTTAAGCTGACAACACCGTTGGATCCAATTACAAACCATCAATTCTACGTGCTTTTGGAGGCTTCTGGTTCCAATCAAGACCACGATGATGATAAACTGAATAAGTTTGTTGAGAATGCACTTGAGACTGGTTTGATCAAAGATGCTGGAATTTATTCACAACCAAGTCACATGAAAGTTAGTAGTTTATTCGTATTTATGAATTAATTAATAGAAATATATCAACTTACATTTTAGGATACAAGTTTTGATCCCTCAAAAACTAGTTTTTGGCTTCTGAAAACTAAATTTGATTTTATTGCATTTTTATTTGTATTTTTAGCTTTGCAACAAACTAAATTGACTTTACCTTCACTATTTTGGCTTTGCAATAAACTAAATTGACTTTACATTCACTATTTTGACTTTGCAACAAACTAAATTGACTTTACATTCACTATTTTGGCTTTGCAACACTTTTTTAAGAGTTGCAACACAGTATTTTTGGCTTTGCAATCAACTAAATTGACTTTACGTTCACTATTTTGGCTTTGCAACAAACTAAATTGACTTTTACGTTCACTATTTTAGCTTTGCAACAAACTAAATTGACTTTACGTTCACTATTTTGACTTTGCAATAAACTAAATTGACTTTACGTTCACTATTTTAGCTTTGCAATAAACTAAATTGACTTTACGTTCACTATTTTGACTTTACAACACTTTTTTAGAGTTGCAACACAGTATTTTTGGCTTTGCAATAAACTAAATTGATTTTACGTTCACTATTTTAGCTTTGCAATAAACTAAATTGACTTTACGTTCACTATTTTGGCTTTGCAACAAACTAAATTGACTTTACGTTCACTATTTTAGCTTTGCAACAAACTAAATTGACTTTACATTCACTATTTTAGTTTTGTATACACTATTTTAGCTTTGTACACAATATTACAGCTTTGTACACAATATTACAGCTTGGAAACACATTATATTGAGTTTACAGACCTTATTTTTGCTTAGTAACTCACTATTTTAACGTTGCAACACACTAAATTGGGTTTGCGCACACAATAATCCTGGTTTTTATCTATGAAACTGACTTTGCACACAATATTTCAACTTTGAAACACTTTTTTCCCTTTCCAATCCCTATTTTAGCGTTGCAAATTGTCAAAACACACTAGTTTGTCTTTACAACACACAAAAAGTGTATCTTCACTTTGAACTAATACCAATTGTTTTGTTGTGTAGGCAATTTGGGGGATCAGAGAACACATTTCAACGGCTCCCTTACGATATGGTTACGTGTTTAAATACGACATCTCTTTACCTCACAATTGTTTATATGATTTGGTTCCACTTCTAAGAAGTCGTTTACAGCCTGTTCCTTCATACAAATGCATGGGTTTTGGACACATTGGAGATGGAAACATTCATGTGAATGTGTTTGGTCCAGAATACAACAAACAAGCTGAACAGCTGGTTGAACCATTCATTTTTGAATGGATTTCTGAAAGGAAAGGCAGTGTTAGTGCTGAACATGGATTAGGAATTCAAAAGAATAATTTCATGCATTTCAGCAAATCGCCGTCAGCTATAAACATTATGAAAGCATTGAAGAAACAGTTTGATCCTAATCTTATTTTAAACCCATACAAAGTGCTTCCAACTAAAGCATTTTACGATATCTAAAATTTATAATGACATAATAATAATTTGTAATTAGAAAAACACATACTGTACCTTGAAAAAACCAAACTGGAGAAAAAGTGTTCGAAATTGTCTTAGAAAATTTTTGACGCCATGACGCTGTCGTTATTTTTCATAATTACGACAACACTGGTGACATAATTACTGCTAAAAACTACATTGTAATTATCGATAAAATTAATTAATAATAATAAAAATGTTTTCAAAATACAAACTCACGTAAATTATCGGTTAATTTCCCTTCCGATGTCGAGTGTTTACCTTCAAAATTTCGCTTTCAAATTAACAGCCAATCGGAATTCGAACTACTGAGTTTGAAAAATTGAAATTAAAAGAACGTTATTGGAATCATCGATGACGTTTGAAAAGGGAAATTAAAGATGACGTAAAAAGAAAGAGAGTCAGCAGCATCAGGTAAGATGTGAAATTGTAAGAAATAATTAAGAAAAAGTAATTATATTTATAGCAAAAACTAGATTTAATTAGGTGGCATCATAAAAACGCATTAGTTTACATAACATTATATAATTATAATATTTTGACATACGTTTCTTTTTTTTCGAACGTTCATGCAATGTTGTTTTTTTTTTCCTCTATTGAATCAACTAGCAGATTGACTACATCACAAAATTAAAATAAAACAGAAAATTATTGAAATCGATTAGAGATGAGTTTATAAAATGTCAAATATAAATCAACTTTTCTTCTTATATGATGATTTCAACGTTTAAGATATCTGATTTCATCTCAATCAATTTAAAAATTAAAGTCAGGGCACCATTTTAACACAGAAATTTTGCCATTGACAATTCGAAAGTTAACTAAGATGTTCTAAATCACCATGGCAACTGTAAAGCACGTGCTTAAATTTTTTTTATAATAATTTTAATCACAAATTTAAATTTAGAATGTTCTTAATTACCCCCACGTAAATAAACATAAGACGTGGTACCGGTATTCGACATTCTTCTTTACCAACCTAGACACCAGATGGCGCTATTTGGAGACTTCCAAAGAGTCTATGGGAAAATTGAGAAGTTGAAGGTATTTACTTCTATAGTATTTGATTTTAGTCTGTGATTTGACTTAAGTGAGTGCAAAGCAAAGCGTGGTGTTTGTTTCTTTCATTTTACTATTTTCTTTAACGAAAATGCTGCAAACATTTCATCAAGTAATTCTCAACCAAGAAGTGGTTTTACTAAAAGACACTGCTGTTTGTGTCGGTGGTAAAATTTATCTACTTTGTAAAATCGAAAAATACCAAACCCACGTGGTCGAAGTTGACTGTCAAACTTTGAAGCAAACAGACATTTGGACAAGCACATTACCATGTCGAAACCATAGGCCTCTTCCTGTAGTTTATGGTGAAAACATCATCTTCATACAACAATCATATAATAGTGCAAATGAACCACTGGAACTTTTCCAATTGGATACAAAGACTAAAAGTGTAACTAAATTGGATGTTGCATTTAATGGTCTTAGGGCTGATCTAAAAGATCTAGAACATGTAATGAGTGGCTGCATCGTGGAAGACAACTTATACCTATTTCATAATAGTTCTGAAATGAAAGTAGTTGTGACTGTTATTAATATGAAGACCTTAAAGTTGACTATGTTTGAACCTGGAACTTTTTTGATGACATACTACGGTCATCTTTGCCGAACAGCTATTTCTTATGGAACTGATATTTATTGCTTCAGAGATTTTGAGTTTAGAGCCAGATACATTCGTTTTCCCCCAGGAGAATTCCCATTAACAAATTCAGGTCCACCACCTTATCAATGCTTCTTTGTGTTCAATACTTTGAACAAGGAATGGAAGAGAGTTGAACTTAACTTGGAGAACTTGGATAATTGCAACTTTAAATTTGTACCAACAGTTTTAAATAATGAACTCATTGTATTTAAGTTTGAAAGATTAAGAGATTTGGATTGTGATATGATGTTGTATAATGTAGTAACGAATACATGGAGAACTGTTGATTCCTCGATGAAAGATGCTAGTTGCAAAGTACATAGCGGTAACACCTGCATAATCGATGATAGAATCTACTGTTTTGATACTAAATTTCTTCATCCTCGATCCTGCCATGAATTGAATGCGACTATTTTGCATTTGAAGCCTTCATTACAAATGCTAAGTGAATCAGCAGTTGTTAAGTACAAATTGGATTCATCAAAACTACCAAAAGTATTACAAGATCGTCTTAATCAATATGTATAGTGAAAATACGTTATATGATATGTTAAATATAGTTTTCATTGAAATAAATTGATTTTTTCTTTTCATTTACAGTTTGTTTTTGTAGTTAAAAAGTAGGATACTGTAATTGTTTGAGATAACTTGACAAACAAATTCCTAGAAACTACTAGAGAGTGTTCGAAATTGTCTTAGAACATTTTTGACGCCATGACGCTGTCGTTATTTTTCATAATTACGACAACACTGGTGACATAATTACTGCTAAAAACTACATTATAATTATTGATAAAATTAATAAATAATAATAAAAATATTTTCAAAATACAAACTCACGTAAATTATCGTTAAATTTCCCTTCCAATGTCGAGTGTTTACCTTCAAAATTTCGCTTTCAAATTAACAGCCAATCGGAATTCGAACTACTGAGTTTGAAAAATTGAAATTAAAAGAACGTTACCGGTATTGGAATCATCGATGACGTTTGAAAAGGGAAATCAAAGATGACGTAAGAAGAAAGAGAGTCAGCAGCAACAGGTAGGATGTGAAATTGTAAGAAATAATTAAGAAAAAGTAATTATATTTATAGCAAAGACTAGATTTAATTAGGTGGCATCATAAAAACGCATTAGTTTACATAACATTATATAATTATAATATTTTGACATACGTTTCTTTTTTTTCGAACGTTCATGCAATGTTGTTTTTTTTCCTCTATTGAATCAACTAGCAGATTGACTACATCACAAAATTAAATCAAAATTAAAATAAAACAGAAAATTATTGAAATCGATGACAGATGAGTTTATAAAATGTCAAATATAAATAAACTTTTCTTCTTATATGATGATTTTCAACGTTTAAGATATCTGGCTTCATCTCAATCAATTTAAAAATTAAAGTCAGGGCACCATTTTAACACAGAAAATTTGCCATTGACAATTCGAAAGTTAAGCTTAACCAAGATGTTCTAAATCACCATGGCAACTGTAAAGCACGTGCTTACATTTCTTTTTATAGTGATTTTAATCACAAATTTAAATTTAGAATGTTTTTAATATTTTAAATTTGTAATGACGTAATTAATGACAGTTTTTGTTTTTTAATAATTAAAATTTTCATTTTTTTTTAATAACTTCCGGTGGCAATTTTCTGTGTTATTTTTGACAGCTGGATTTGTTACCAAAAACAAAACAATAATAAGTACAAATATATTTTTTCTCTTTTAAAATTTCTCAACACTCCTTTTGTGTAATTATCAATACAATTTGCATCATCTCAAGAAAACAGCTGTGTTATATACAAATTTTATATAAAAATTCTGAAACATAAATAAAAACAAAACAAAAAAAATGACAATGTGTAATAGCTAAAAACAACAACAACAAAAAAAAACCAAATTGGTTTTTCTCCTCGTATAGATTTCATATATTAACTTTCAAATTTTCTTAATCTTTTTATCAGTTAAGGAAAAGGTGATAAGGAATTTATAGAATTTTTTAGTGACTAATTATAATGATAAGCTCCTCCTCTTTCTGAGATACAAAGCCCCCAAAAATTGTGAATTTATTTTGGGGGGCAAAAAAAATGATCCATTGAAAGTGCTTCATGTTCATTTAAAAATTTTATAATGAATTTATTGGCACTGTTTATATGGCTGGATGGCCTTTACCAATCAAAAAAACACACCCAATAATAACCAAAAAAACATGAACATGAAGCAACTTCCGTCTGAGCATTTCAACAATTTTCAAAAATGGCCAATGGACAAAATAACCAATCACCATCACATAATATGACACAATCATCAGATCTACACCTCAAAAAGTGTGATAGGCACATCGATCAATGGTATAAGAGAGTGTTTACACATTATAATATTTTTTTTCATTTATAATTATATATATAATAGTAGATTTACAAAGGCCATTTCAATCACGATGATCAACAGTTTTGAATTTTTTTTTTATCAAGCTCCATTCAGTTCATCTGGTAAAAAAAAATATAGATTACTGTATGTATATTACAAGTGTATAGACAAGATTTTACTGTGCAAATTATACTAAATATGACTGTGCATCATTCTAGCTTACAAAACCCTAAATTAGGCTGCAATCTAGTATTCAAAATAGGCGGATTTAATCCCTATTTTGCTACACTGTGTTTAAGTTATAAGCTGAGTTGTTATGGCAACTGAAGTTCACGTGGCTACATTTTTAATTTAAATTTTTAAATTCAAATTAGAATGTTCTTAAAGCACATTCCCATTTGAAATAATAAATTAAAAATATAATAAATGGGGACGCCAACGTTAGGGACGTAAATAATAAAATCAATTTGCAATTAAAAAAACTTTTTGCATTTACTTCAAAAAATGCATTGCAATGATTTTAATTAATGTAATTAGACGCTAAGAAGCCCTACAACTTTGGCTTTAGTGTGTGTGTACATTTTGATAGATTCTGACAAACGTTTTTGTTGAAAATGTAATAATTTCCAATACAAACTTTAGTGTTTTT
>JAAFCF010007112.1:7779864-7789951 GCA_013389785.1 Helicorthomorpha holstii | reverse complement strand
CATTCTAAATTTTTAAATTTAAACATTCTAAATTTTTAAATTTAAACTTTCCAATTTTTCAACTGACGTTTTCCAACTTACAAATCAAAATTTTACAAATTTTTAAGAAAAAACTAACTTTTTTCAAACTTTTTACCTTATTTTAAAGTATTTGTCTTATCTTCCTAAACAGCATTCACATCCTATTATCAATAAATACAATCGATATCCACAATATCCTCATAAAAATAGCCGTAGTTTATCCTCACTATCCACCATTTTTAATTTTACATCTCTGATATTGTTTCAGCTTAAATTTTCCTAATGTAAACTAATAAATTTCCACTTCTTAGTAAAACATTAATTAATTCATCAGCAAATAATGCTCTTAATTAAACGTTTATAATTATGTTTATAAAACATAATTAAAAGTACACAACTTTACTACTATAAAAACCAAATCTAAATTAGTCTTTTTAATAGTCTGAATTAGGTTTCATGATGTCTGCACTAAAGTTTACTGTTTTAATGGCTATTTTTGCATTGTCATTTGCAACAATTGGTTCAATAAAGTCTTTAGTAAGTTGCATTGTTTCTTTAATTAAGGTTTACTGTTAATTTATGTATTTTAAAATCTTAAACTTTTTATTAGCAAAGAAAACAAGTTGAAGATAAAGATGAAAATGCTAAAATTGCACAGGAAATTGTGGCCACTGTAATGGCCGCCATGTTTCCATGTGACACTTGTGTCAATGAAAGTGCTCAAATCACTGGAAGTAATCCAACTTATTTCTAGTAATAAAATAGCTCTTTTCCCATCGTTTCTAATGTAAAAATGGGCCAAAATTTACCAAAAAAATTAAATCAATGATGCTAATTTATCTGTTGTTATTGATTTTTCGTGATAATAATCAATGAGCAAATGACGTAACAGTAAAGTGGGAGTGCTAAATGGGTTTTCACTGATAAGATTGTGTTTGCATTGTTTAATGGAAAGATAATTGTGATGCAATTTCAAATGTGAAAGTTCAATATCTCAACTATTTGTCAGGAAAAGTCAATTACATTTTTTTGGCAAATATTGAATTGTTTGAATGGGGAATTTCCAAGTTGTTGATTGGTTTTGAAATTTTTAAAAATCAAACTACAATTTATTATTATTTTTTTTTTCCATGAAATTTTCCAATTTTTTTAAAATTTTAATTAAATTTTTTTCATGAAATTTTACAATTTTTTTACTTAAGTTTTCCAATTTTTTAAATTAAATTTTACAATTTTTTCAATGAATTTTTCCAATTTTTTTTAATGAATTTTTCTAATTTTTTTTTAATGAATTTTTACAATTTTTTCAATGAAATTTATTTTTTTTTTTTAGTGAAATTTTCTTTTTTTTTTAGTGAGATTTTCTTTTTTTTTAGTGAAATTTTCTTTTTTTTTCAGTGAATTTTTCCCGGTCTTCTGCCTGTCCTCTGTGTGAGGGCGCATTTGTCCACGCCAATTGGCGAGACGAATGGCGTCAACATATTTTGTTTGATTGCGATATTTTGCGAATGTACAGGGCTAAATTTGTTAGACTCACTGGCGCCCAAACAGTTGATGATATATTTAATTTTAATCAGAAACCTCAGATTTATTATTTTTATTATTACGTGTCTAAGATTTGTAAGCAATATCACCGTGCTCAGGAGTTGTTGGGTAGATTTTGATTTCAGCTTTTCCACCGGAAGTTGTATTTGTTGTGCGCACTATAATTGGTGGCTTTGTAAAATTTTATTTTTTTGTTGTGTATTTGTAAGCCGAGCTCCACATCCTGTGGCCTACGGGCTGAGGGATGTAAATAAACTTATTCAGTATTCAGTGAAATTTTCATTTGTTTTTTTTAATTAAGTTTTCCATTTTTTTCAATGAAATTTTATTTTTTTTTAGTGAAATTTTCCTTTTTTTTTTCAATGAAATTTTCATTTGTTTTTTAGTGAAATTTTCATTTGTTTTTAGTAAAATTTTCATTTGTTTTTAGTAAAGTTTTCTTTTTTTTCAGTGAAATTTTCATTTGTTTTTTAGTGAAATTTTCCTTTTTATTTTTAGTGAAATTTTTCAATTTTTTTTTAAATTAAATTTTCCAATTCTTTTCATGAAATTTTCAAGCATTCTAATTTCTTAATTTAAAATTCTCAAAACATTCCAAATTTTTAAATTTAAACATTCTAAATTTTCAAATAACGTTTTCCAAATTACAAATCAAATTTTTTAGAACTTTTAATAAAAAAACTATATTTTTTTTTTCAACCATTTTAATTTTTTGTATTTGTCTTTTCTCCTCCTAAACAGCAGCTTATTATTATTATTATTATTGTTATTTTTGGCTTTAAAATTGCACAACAATCTTATCTAATCACGACCATTTGTTTACAAGGGAAAATTCCCTCATAAACAGTTTGTATAAAAAGGACGATCAATTGACCTAAATTAGTCAATTCTTCAATCGTAACTATTAACTGTTTCACTTTACAATGGACAAACTGTTGCTCAGTATTGTTTTAGCCATTTTAGCTGTCATAATTGGCTGTCAATCACAAAATCTGAATGATTTTCCAATTGTTGGTATGAAAAATATGTGCAAAAAGTTGTGAAGAATTTCTTAATTTTTTGTGTGAAAATTTCAGGAATTTTGTCTCAAGAAGAAAACACAACTGGGTCTTATGAATCAACCAATTTCCGGTACAAATTAGGCAATGAATCAACCACAGTGACTTATATAGCAGCTTCTTATGTCAAATTCCTTGAAGCAGGTGGTGTTAGAGTGGTTCCCATTCAGTAAGTCACTTTTTCTAAATTAACTTTACACTAATTAGCAATAATTAATTTATTATTTAACAGTATTGGACGTCCAAACAACAGTTATAGTGAACTTTTTAGTTCACTTAATGGGTAAATATCAATATTAAAACTGTAAATGTAACAGATATTGTGTGTTTCAATCCCCATTTCTTTATTTGTAAGAAAACAGATCTGCAAATAAATAGATGAGACTAAATCTAATAGGTTTTAATGGTAAATAGTCTCGTTTCTTTATTTATATGACGACATTTCTATCCAGTAATAAAGATTTCTGTTGCATTCCTAATTAAAACTGTAATTAATTATTTTAATCAATTATTTGTAATAGATTTTTAATCCCTGGAGGAAATATTTCAATTACAAACAGCTTTTATGCCAGTTATGGACGAGCTCTTTTCGTTTATGCTCAAATGGTAAACTATTACTAATTATTTAATTATTAATTAACTTTTTATTGTGTAATTAACCTCTTAATTAACAGTGCAACGAAATGTTTGACTATTTTCCTCTTTGGGCCACTGGAACTGGATTTCACTTGTTGGCAAGTTTGTTACTTCCTGTTGGAACTTACACAATGGACAGCTGCTCAGCATGGGATATGCCACTTCCTCTTAAATTTACTTCCGGTATTAAAGTTTCAACTTTTAATTGTTTTTTCTATTGTTTTGTTAATTGGCAGAAGCAGCAACGTCGACTTTGTTTGGTAATTTGCCATCTGATGTAAGCACTGCTTTGCAATCTGAAAATGTAACTGCAAACTATCATTACAACTGTTTAACACCACAAGTTAGTTTTCAATTAACTCTAACAATTAATTAAAACCAAAAATAATTTAATTAATGAAACAGCTCGTTGAATCAACTGGATTGAGCAATTTTATCAAAGTTTTATCAACAAGTTTTGATTCAACTGGGAAAGAGTTTGTCTCAACATACGAAGGTATAGAAAAACTTGTTAATTAAGTCATTAAATTAATTTTACAATTTTTTTTAATTACATTTTCTAATTTTTTTTTTAATTTAATTTTTCAATTTTTTTTCATGAAATTTTCTAATTTTTTTTCATGAACTTTTCTAATTTTTTTTCATGAACTTTTCTAATTATTTTTCATGAACTTTTCCAATTTTATTTTCATGAAATTTTCCAATTTTATTTTCATGAAATTTTCCAATTTTATTTTCATGAAATTTTCCAATTTTATTTCATGAAATTTTCCAATTTTATTCCATGAAATTTTCCAATTTTTTTAAATGAAATTTTACATTTTTTTCATGAAAGTTTCCAATTTTATTTCATGAAATTTTCAAATTTTTTTCATGAAATCTTCCAAATCTTTTAAGGAAATTTTACAATTTTGTTTCTTGAAATTTTCCAATTTTTTTTCTTGAAACTTTCCAATTCTTTTAATGAAACTTTCCAATTTTTTCATGAAACTTACAATTTTTTTTCATGAAATTTTCAAACATTCTAATTTCTCAATTTAAAATTCTCAAAACATTCTAATTTCTCAATTTAAAATTCTCAAAACATTCCAAATTTTTAAATTTAAACTTTCCAATTTTTCAAATGACATTTTCCAACTTAAAATTTTTTTTAAGTAAAAACTAACTTTTTTCAAACATTGTAACATTTTAATTAAGTCATAAAATTAATTGATAATTAATTGAATTCAGTTAAAAATTACCCGTTTTATGCTACTCAATGGCACCCTGAAAAAGCACCTTGGGAATGGTCAAAAAGTATCCGAAATATCCCACACAGCGCCAATTCTGTCAGAGTGGCTCAGTATTTTGCATCATTTTTTGCTAATGAAGGTTTGATCATTTTAATATAAAACCTTAATCACTTCATATTTTTGTAATATTTTTATACACAAAACAGCTAGAAAAAGCTCTCATAGCTTCATTAATCCCAATAGAGAATCAGCAGAGTTAATCTATACACTTAATCCAACTTACAGTGGGAAAGATGGCTCTGAATTTATTCAAGTTTACGACTTTTTTACTGGATAACGTCTTAACCAACAGGGGCAGCAAACGCGTGTTATTTCAATGGAGATGTAATGCAGTGAAGCTTTAATGTTTTATGCCGACAGCGTGCGTGCCTCTCTCGGCTTTAATTTGAATGCTTTTCAGTGAAGCTTGATATTTTTATGCCGACAGCGTGCGTGCTTTCTCGGCATTATTTTGTATCCTAAGCAGGAAAGCGTGTTTTTTTATGCCGACAGCGTGCGTGCCTCTCTCGGCATCATTTTCAATGCTACGCAGTGAAGCTTTGACTCAACATTTTATTCCCATTGAAATAACACGCGTTTGCTGCCCCTGTAAACCTTTATTTTTATTTTTCAAATTATAGACAAATTATTATTATTATTACAATCAAATTTTTCTTTTAATTATTGTAAAGTTGTTTAATTAAACAGGTGTTTCAACCATTTGAAATTTGAGACCTTCCTGTTCGGCTTTGTTGTAGAGTTTTAGTCGACTTCCGGCCAAACTTGTAGCATTGCTTTTGATTTGACTTTGGTCCAATCCCATCACATTTTCATTGAATTCACTAACTAAATGTTGTCCATCTCTAAACCATCTCTGATTGGTCGAGTTTGTTGGATAAAAAGAAATCAGTGGTGGATTTTTGGCTTCTTCGTTTTTGACATCAATTGCCATTCTGATCAATACGTCATCATTTTATATTAATTATTAAATTTAATTAAAATATTTTGTTACCTGTTTTCTCTATTGATGAGCATCTGCCCTTGCCATTTCCATTGCTGACTGGGACGAAGTTCGTCTCTGGGACAAACAATCAATTTGGCCCCTGGACAACGAACAATGTCATTGTCAACATCAACAGCCAAAAATCCTCCATCCGGTTCCGCTCTCAAATTCACAATATTAAACCATTTAACTCCACAAACACAACAAATCATCAAATACAAAACAAAAACAATATTTAACTGCATTTTAACCAATTTTTAACTTCAAATGACTGAAAAAACAACCAAAAACATTATTTTTTTTGTAATAAGATGACAAAATATACAATTTCTTTACATTTTTTTGAGTATTTTTTTAACTTTTGAAAAGGAAATGGGGAATTTCCTTTACAAAAAAAGGTTTTAGATAAAATGTCATAAGTTAATTAATTTTCTATGACCCAATAAAAACATAACTGCTCTTACTTTTTACTTATTTTTTAAACGTTTTATACAGTAAATTTTTTAAATTAATTATTTTTATTTTTAAAAACAAATTAAGACTTATGCTTGAATTTTAAGTGATTGTATTATTTATTAAAAAAATTAATTGAGGGATTTGTTCATGTGAAGAAGCGACAACTTTGCGTGTCCAAAATTTTACTTTCTTTTTTAAAATTTTTTACAGTATTTTTTTAGCTAATTTTTTATTTTTAAAACATATTAAGATTTATTTCTGAATTTTAATTGATTTTATTATTCATTTAAAAAAAATTGTGGAATTTGTTCAATTTAAGAAGCGACAACTTTGCATGTCCAAAATTTTATTTATTTTGTGAACAATTTATAAAGTAGCTTTTTTAATTATTTTTTTTAATTTTAAGTCAAATTAAGACTTATGCTTGCATATTTAAACTAATTTTAATATTTTTTTAAAAAAACAATTTTATATTTTGTTTACTCAAAGAAGCGACAACTTTGCGCTTCCAAAATTTTACTTATTTCTTGAACATTTTGCACAGGAATTTTTTTAGCTAATTATTTTTAAGACCAATTAAGATTTATTTTTGAATTGTAATTAATTTTATTTATTTTATTAGTTATTTAAAAAATAATTTTATTTTTGTTTACTCTAAGAAGCGACAACTTTGCACTTCTAAAATTTTACTTATTTTTTTAACAATTTTTACAGTAAATTTTTTTTAGTAATTTTTTTTATTTTTAAGCCATATTAACACTTATTCTTGCATATTTAAACTTATTTTAATATTCCCATAAAAAAACAAATTTTATGTTTTATTCACTGCAAGAAGCGATAACTTTGCGCGTCCAAAATTTTACTTATTTTTTCCTACATTTCATAATGCAAAACTTTTTTAGCTAATGTATTTTTTAAATATTTTTCCAGACAAATTAAGACTTACTGCATGTTTGTTTTTCTTTTCTTTTGTTGTTTTTTTTTTTTCTTAAGGATTCGCTGACTGTGCATAGTGCTGAGCGCATACAGTACAGTATATAAAATGTCCCATGGCTTATACGCTTCAATTGCTATATTTTTATTATTTAATCTTAAAATACTTTTCCTTCGTAGACTTTCAACTTCCAAAGACGGTTATCTTTGTTGTTATGTGGCAAAGTGGGTGGGTTGGTTGGCTCTCCCCTTTCAAACTACACTAGTTTTGAGTTGCCTGTCGCACTCACATTCGCTCCAAACCATTTCTCAACTACACAAGTTTAAAAATAGATTAAAAAGCCTCTGGAAATTTGCCTTTAAATGTATAATCACACTTTAAGAAAGGAAAAAAAATAAATAACATAACAACACAAAGTCGACAATCTCTAATCTCCAATGAAACTTCATTTAAAATGCAGAAAACATTGAGACAAAACTTTTGACGTTTTAAAATAATTTTTATAAATAAATGTTTTGAGTAATTTTTTTGAATTTTTTTTTTGAACAGTTCAGCATTTTTCCAACTTTCCAAATCAACTTATTTCTGGCATCTGCTGTTTCTATTTAAGCCAGCCGGATGCTCGGAGAAAAATGTTGCTGGTTCTACCGCCATCTGTTGGCCTCTTACACAAGCTAAAACATCACTAGGCATCAAAACAGTGAAAAGTAATATTAAAAACAATTTCTAACTTACTAAACTTATTTATAAGTCCTTTGAAAACAATTTACTTAAAAAAAATAATTTAATTACTAATTACTTTTTACTAATTTAAATTAATTAACTATTTACTAATTGTCTAGTGTTTAACTGGCTTAATACTAAGCATGCTCAATTGATGCGGAGCTCAGCTGATCCATTTCACCGCACAACCGTTCTAAACCCTCACGTGTCGTCATAGCAACTCCCATTCGAAAACCCAATTTCAACGCAAAGTAAGTACAGCACCGCCATTGTGAGTCTTTCATTACTAACATATCATTTCCAAGGGAATTCTGTTTAGCCGGGTAAGCAGCTCCGAAATGCGGCATCGATGAGATTTTTTTTTGGTTTGCGTGCGAGTGAGAGTGTGTGTTTGTGTGTGAAAGTGAGAGAAATGCCGATTTAACCTTAAAAAATACGAAAACAATCAAAACAAGAAACAAAATTTTGTACGAACCGAAACGAATTGAAAGCATCGAAATCCATCAACGTCCAAGAAGAAGCAAAGAGTCCAAAGTGAAGATTGCAGAGCAGAAAGCAAGAGAGCGTAAAAGATAAAAAAGAAACGGATATATCTTTTTACAGCGTCGGCATCCATCTTTTTCCTTCAGCCATTCACGTACCAGCATTTTTTGGATAAGGAGAAACCCAGTTTCATGTATTAAACATCAATAGAGAGAGCAAGAAACACAGAGAGAGCAAACTTGTTGATATAATCTTATATGCATCTTCATTATAATCGACAGTGAAGAGTTTAAGAAGACAAACTTTCTTTTAAAAGAAGAAAAAAGTAGGTTTTTTGTGTGTTTTTTTGGTGCTTTCTTCTTCTTATCATGGATGGAATTCCACATGGCTGATGATGATGACGACGACGACCAGCTCGAAGAGAAAATTTGCAACCAAAATAGTAACGTCGACGACTATAAGTGGTAACATAATGTGTACGGGTTAACCTAATACTCTATATATTTGAAACTCTCTTTCTTAAGCTGAAAAAGTTGTGTTGCAATCAATCCTTGAACCTTTAAGAAAAAGATTTCCTCCAAGATCCTGTAAGAGGAATGTGCCCCAAGTTGGAGGATGTGCCCCTATTTAGTCGGCGTAAAAAGAAGTTGAAATTGTTTTAGATGAGAGAATTAACTGCTGCCAAAGAGATGGAACTGCAGCAGCCACAAATGGTGCCGGAATTAATTCCAACAGAACCTCAGAAGCCTCATAACGGTGGTCGGTTTGATTTTGATGATGGAGGAACGTATTGCGGTGGCTGGGAGGACGGAAAAGCTCATGGTCATGGTTTGTGTACCGGTCCTAAAGGTCAAGGAGAGTATGCGGGCTCTTGGCATTATGGGTTTGAAGTTAGTGGTGTTTATACGTGGCCAAGTGGAAGCACTTATGAAGGTCATTGGCAAAATGGGAAAAGACATGGACTTGGTGTTGAAAACAGAGGAAGATGGTCTTATAGAGGAGAATGGACACAAGGATATAAAGGAAGATATGGAGTCAGACAAAGCACCACTTCAAATGCGAAATATGAAGGAACTTGGGCCAATGGATTACAAGATGGTTATGGCTCTGAAACTTATGCTGATGGAGGTAAGTTAACCAATCAAAATCTCTTATTTTATTGGGGGTTTTGCTTTGTGGTTCCTCTTGTGCTTCCCAATTGGATATTTTATGGGTTTTGTTCAAGTCATTTGAGGCAAATAAATTGCATTTTTATGAGGAAACTGAAGGAAAAAGGAAGATGCAATTTAAAGTTTTACTATAAATCAATTTAAAGTTGATGAAAAATTAAACTAATTTTGAAATTGAGGTGAAATTTAGGTTTCAACGTCATAAAATTTTATGATAACATTGATGTTTTGCTGTGAAATAAAACCAAATGGGCAGTTGAAATGTAGTAAAGTAAAGTAAAGTAGTGATAAAGTGGCAAAAGCAATTGATGTATTTTGGAAATGGGTTGAAAGCATTAAGGTCATCAAAGCATCATTCTGGGAAAAACAGGAAAACAGAGTTGTTGAAATTAGGTGAAGCCATTTTCAGTTTAATCTGATGTTTTGTTTTATGTGGATTATGAATTTATTTGTAGGCGTTTGGTGTTTTGTTTACTAACAATGGTGGCAATTTTAATAGGTAATAATATACTGTATATTGATGAGGAATTGTAAATATCAATGAAAACAAAATCAAATATTGATTGGTAATGGTGATGTTTTTATTGTACATTATGTGAATGACTTTACTGATATTTTTTATTAGTTTTTTTACGAGTTTATCTCATTATTTTTCTTTTTTTAAGGGTTGGGATAATTTTTAAGAAAATTTATTCAAGTTTTTAGATCAAAATTTAATTTGGATAAGTTTTATGTAGATTGTGAAATAACATTTGAAAATTTTAGTAAAATGAAGCAAAAGTTTTACT
>JAAFCF010007112.1:7769718-7779764 GCA_013389785.1 Helicorthomorpha holstii | reverse complement strand
AGTAAAACTTTTGCTTCATTTTACTAAAATTTTCAAATGTTATTTCAAAATCTACATAAAACTCATCAAAAGTAAATTTTAATCTAAAAACTTGAATAAATTTTCTTAAAAATCATCCCAACCCTTAAAAAAAGAAAAACAATGAAATAAACTCGTAAAAAAACAATATAAAAAACTAATAAAAATATCAGTTAAGTAAATCATTCACCTAATAGTATAAACATCAACATTACCAATCCATATTTGATTTTGTTTTCATTGATATTTACAATTCCCTGTCAACATATTAAAGTTGCCACCATTGTTAGTAAACACAACACCAAACGCCTACAAATAAATTCATAATCCACATAAAACAAAACATCAGATTAAACTGAAAATGGCTTCACCTAATTTCAACAACTCTGTTTTTCCCAGAATGATGCTTTGATGACCTTAATGCTTTCAACCCATTTCCAAAATACATCAATTGCTTTTGCCACTTCATCACTACATTTCAACTGCCCATTTGTTTTTATTTCACAGCAAAACATCAATGTTATCATAAAATTTTATGACGTTGAAACCTAAATTTCACCTCAATTTCAAAATTTAGTTAATTTTTCATCAACTTTAAATTGATTTATAGTAAAACTTTAAATTGCATTTTCCTTTTTCCTTAAGTTTCCTCATAAAAATGCAATTTATTTGCCTCAAATGACTTGAACAAAACCCATAAAATATCCAATTGAGAAAGCACAAGAAGAACCAAACCCCAAGTAAAGCAAAAACCCCAATAAAATAAGAGAGATGTTGATTGTTTAACTTACCTCCATCAGCATAAGTTTCAGAGCCATAACCATCTTGTAATCCATTGGCCCAAGTTCCTTCATATTTCGCATTTGAAGTGGTGCTTTGTCTGACTCCATATCTTCCTTTATATCCTTGTGTCCATTCTCCTCTATAAGTCCATCTTCCTCTGGTCTCAACACCAAGTCCATGTCTTTTCCCATTTTGCCAATGACCTTCATAAGTGCTTCCACTTGGCCACGTATAAACACCACTAACTTCAAACCCATAATGCCAAGAGCCCGCATACTCTCCTTGACCTTTAGGACCGGTACACAAACCATGACCATGAGCTTTTCCGTCCTCCCAGCCACCGCAATACGTTCCTCCATCATCAAAGTCAAACCGGCCACCGTTATGAGGCTTCTGAGGTTCTGTTGGAATTAATTCCGGCACCATTTGTGGCTGCTGCAGTTCCATCTCTTTGGCAGCAGTTAATTCTCTCATCTAAAACAATTTCAACTTCTTTTTACGCCGACTAAATAGAGGCACATCCTCCAACTTGGGGCACATTCCTCTTGGAGGATCTTAGAGGAGATCTTTTTCTTAAAGGTTCAAGGATTGATTGCAACACAACTTTTTCAGCTTAAGAAAGAGAGTTTGAAATATATAGAGTATTAGGTTAACCCGTACACATTATGTTACCACTTATAGTCGTCGACGTTACTATTTTGGTTGCAAATTTTCTCTTCGAGCTGGTCGTCGTCGTCATCATCAGCCATGTGGAATTCCATCCATGATAAGAAGAAGAAAGCACCAAAAAAACACACAAAAAACCTACTTTTTTCTTCTTTTAAAAGAAAGTTTGTCTTCTTAAACTCTTCACTGTCGATTATAATGAAGATGCATATAAGATTATATCAACAAGTTTGCTCTCTCTGTGTTTCTTGCTCTTTCTATTGATGTTTAATACATGAAACTGGGTTTCTCCTTATCCAAAAAATGCTGGTACGTGAATGGCTGAAGGAAAAAGATGGATGCCGACGCTGTAAACAGATATATCCGTTTCTTTTTTATCTTTTACGCTCTCTTGCTTTCTGCTCTGCAATCTTCACTTTGGACTCTTTGCTTCTTCTTGGACGTTGATGAATTTCGATGCTTTCAATTCGTTTCGGTTCGTACAAATTTTGTTTCTTGTTTTGATTGTTTTCGTATTTTTTAAGGTTAAATCGGCATTTCTCTCACTTTCACACACAAACACACACTCTCACTCGCACGCAAACCAAAAAAATCTCATCGATGCCGCATTTCGGAGCTGCTTACCCGGCTAAACAGAATTCCCTTAGAAATGCTATGTTGTTAGTAAAAGACTCACAATGGCGGTGCTGTACTTACTTTGCGTTGAAATTGGGTTTTCGAATGGGAGTTGCTATGACGACACGTGAGGGTTTAGAACGGTTGTACGGTGAAATGATCAGCTGAGCTTCGCTTCATTTGAGCATGCTTAGTATTAAGCTAGTTAAACACTAGACAATTGCTAAAAAGTTAATTAATTTAAATTAGTAAAAAGTAATTAGCAATTAAATTATTTTTTTTACAGGAATTGAAGTAGAAAGATTGATAAATAAGTTTAGTAAGTTAAAAATTGTTTTTAATATTACTTTTCACTGTTTTGATGCCTAGTGATGTTTTAGCTTGTGTAAGAGGCCAACAGATGGCGGTAGAACCAGCAACATTTTTCTCCGAGCATCCGGCTGGCTTAAATAGAAACAGCAGATGCCAGAAATAAGTTGATTTGGAAAGTTGGAAAAATGCTGAACTGTTCAAAAAAAATTCAAAAAAGTTACTCAAACATTTATTTATAAAAATTATTTTAAAACGTCAAAAGTTTTGTCTCAAAGTTTTCTGCATTTTAAATGAAGTTTCATTGGAGATTAGAGATTGTCGACTTTGTGTTGTTATGTTATTTATTATTTTTCTTTTCTTTTCCTTAAAGTGTGATTATACATTTAAAGGCAAATTTCCAGAGGCTTTTTAATCTATTTTTAAACTTGTGTAGTTGAGAAATGGTTTGGAGTGAATGTGAGTGCGACAGGCAACTCAAAACTAGTGTAGTTTGAAAGGGGAGAGCCAACCAACCCAACTCACCCACTTTGCCACATAACAACAAAGATAACCGTCTTTGGAAGTTGAAAGTCTATGAAGGAAAAGTATTTTAAGATTAAATAATAAAAATATAGCAATTGAAGCGTATAAGCCATGGGACATTTTATATACTGTACTGTATGCGCTCAGCACTATGCACAGTCAGCGAATCCTTAAGAAAAAAAAAAAACAACAAAAGAAAAGAAAAACAAACATGCAGTAAGTCTTAATTTGTCTGGAAAAATATTTAAAAAATACATTAGCTAAAAAAGTTTTGCATTATGAAATGTAGGAAAAAATAAGTAAAATTTTGGACGCGCAAAGTTATCGCTTCTTGCAGTGAATAAAACATAAAATTTGTTTTTTTATGGGAATATTAAAATAAGTTTAAATATGCAAGAATAAGTGTTAATATGGCTTAAAAATAAAAAAAATTACTAAAAAAAATTTACTGTAAAAATTGTTAAAAAAATAAGTAAAATTTTAGAAGTGCAAAGTTGTCGCTTCTTAGAGTAAACAAAAATAAAATTATTTTTTAAATAACTAATAAAATAAATAAAATTAATTACAATTCAAAAATAAATCTTAATTGGTCTTAAAAATAATTAGCTAAAAAAATTCCTGTGCAAAATGTTCAAGAAATAAGTAAAATTTTGGAAGCGCAAAGTTGTCGCTTCTTTGAGTAAACAAAATATAAAATTGTTTTTTTAAAAAAATATTAAAATTAGTTTAAATATGCAAGCATAAGTCTTAATTTGACTTAAAATTAAAAAAAATAATTAAAAAAGCTACTTTATAAATTGTTCACAAAATAAATAAAATTTTGGACATGCAAAGTTGTCGCTTCTTAAATTGAACAAATTCCACAATTTTTTTTAAATGAATAATAAAATCAATTAAAATTCAGAAATAAATCTTAATATGTTTTAAAAATAAAAAATTAGCTAAAAAAATACTGTAAAAAATTTTAAAAAAGAAAGTAAAATTTTGGACACGCAAAGTTGTCGCTTCTTCACATGAACAAATCCCTCAATTAATTTTTTTAATAAATAATACAATCACTTAAAATTCAAGCATAAGTCTTAATTTGTTTTTAAAAATAAAAATAATTAATTTAAAAAATTTACTGTATAAAACGTTTAAAAAATAAGTAAAAAGTAAGAGCAGTTATGTTTTTATTGGGTCATAGAAAATTAATTAACTTATGACATTTTATCTAAAACCTTTTTTTGTAAAGGAAATTCCCCATTTCCTTTTCAAAAGTTAAAAAAATACTCAAAAAAATGTAAAGAAATTGTATATTTTGTCATCTTATTACAAAAAAAATAATGTTTTTGGTTGTTTTTTCAGTCATTTGAAGTTAAAAATTGGTTAAAATGCAGTTAAATATTGTTTTTGTTTTGTATTTGATGATTTGTTGTGTTTGTGGAGTTAAATGGTTTAATATTGTGAATTTGAGAGCGGAACCGGATGGAGGATTTTTGGCTGTTGATGTTGACAATGACATTGTTCGTTGTCCAGGGGCCAAATTGATTGTTTGTCCCAGAGACGAACTTCGTCCCAGTCAGCAATGGAAATGGCAAGGGCAGATGCTCATCAATAGAGAAAACAGGTAACAAAATATTTTAATTAAATTTAATAATTAATATAAAATGATGACGTATTGATCAGAATGGCAATTGATGTCAAAAACGAAGAAGCCAAAAATCCACCACTGATTTCTTTTTATCCAACAAATTCGACCAATCAGAGATGGTTTAGAGATGGACAACATTTAGTGAGTGAATTCAATGAAAATGTGATGGGATTGGACCAAAGTCAAATCAAAAGCAATGCTACAAGTTTGGCCGGAAGTCGACTAAAACTCTACAACAAAGCCGAACAGGAAGGTCTCAAATTTCAAATGGTTGAAACACCTGTTTAATTAAACAACTTTACAATAATTAAAAGAAAAATTTGATTGTAATAATAATAATAATTTGTCTATAATTTGAAAAATAAAAATAAAGGTTTACAGGGGCAGCAAACGCGTGTTATTTCAATGGGAATAAAATGTTGAGTCAAAGCTTCACTGCGTAGCATTGAAAATGATGCCGAGAGAGGCACGCACGCTGTCGGCATAAAAAAACACGCTTTCCTGCTTAGGATACAAAATAATGCCGAGAAAGCACGCACGCTGTCGGCATAAAAATATCAAGCTTCACTGAAAAGCATTCAAATTAAAGCCGAGAGAGGCACGCACGCTGTCGGCATAAAACATTAAAGCTTCACTGCATTACATCTCCATTGAAATAACACGCGTTTGCTGCCCCTGTTGGTTAAGACGTTATCCAGTAAAAAAGTCGTAAACTTGAATAAATTCAGAGCCATCTTTCCCACTATAAGTTGGATTAAGTGTATAGATTAACTCTGCTGATTCTCTATTGGGATTAATGAAGCTATGAGAGCTTTTTCTAGCTGTTTTGTGTATAAAAATATTACAAAAATATGAAGTGATTAAGGTTTTATATTAAAATGATCAAACCTTCATTAGCAAAAAATGATGCAAAATACTGAGCCACTCTGACAGCATTGGCGCTGTGTGGGATATTTCGGATACTTTTTGACCATTCCCAAGGTGCTTTTTCAGGGTGCCATTGAGTAGCATAAAACGGGTAATTTTTAACTGAATTCAATTAATTATCAATTAATTTTATGACTTAATTAAAATGTTACAATGTTTGAAAAAAGTTAGTTTTTACTTAAAAAAAATTTTAAGTTGGAAAATGTCATTTGAAAAATTGGAAAGTTTAAATTTAAAAATTTGGAATGTTTTGAGAATTTTAAATTGAGAAATTAGAATGTTTTGAGAATTTTAAATTGAGAAATTAGAATGTTTGAAAATTTCATGAAAAAAAATTGTAAGTTTCATGAAAAAATTGGAAAGTTTCATTAAAAGAATTGGAAAGTTTCAAGAAAAAAAATTGGAAAATTTCAAGAAACAAAATTGTAAAATTTCCTTAAAAGATTTGGAAGATTTCATGAAAAAAATTTGAAAATTTCATGGAATAAAATTGGAAAATTTCATGAAATAAAATTAGAAAAGTTCATGAAAAAAAATTAGAAAATTTCATGAAAAAAAATTGAAAAATTAAATTAAAAAAAAAATTAGAAAATGTAATTAAAAAAAATTGTAAAATTAATTTAATGACTTAATTAACAAGTTTTTCTATACCTTCGTATGTTGAGACAAACTCTTTCCCAGTTGAATCAAAACTTGTTGATAAAACTTTGATAAAATTGCTCAATCCAGTTGATTCAACGAGCTGTTTCATTAATTAAATTATTTTTGGTTTTAATTAATTGTTAGAGTTAATTGAAAACTAACTTGTGGTGTTAAACAGTTGTAATGATAGTTTGCAGTTACATTTTCAGATTGCAAAGCAGTGCTTACATCAGATGGCAAATTACCAAACAAAGTCGACGTTGCTGCTTCTGCCAATTAACAAAACAATAGAAAAAACAATTAAAAGTTGAAACTTTAATACCGGAAGTAAATTTAAGAGGAAGTGGCATATCCCATGCTGAGCAGCTGTCCATTGTGTAAGTTCCAACAGGAAGTAATAAACTTGCCAACAAGTGAAATCCAGTTCCAGTGGCCCAAAGAGGAAAATAGTCAAACATTTCGTTGCACTGTTAATTAAGAAGTTAATTACACAATAAAAAGTTAATTAATAATTAAATAATTAGTAATCGTTTACCATTTGAGCATAAACGAAAAGAGCTCGTCCATAACTGGCATAAAAGCTGTTTGTAATTGAAATATTTCCTCCAGGGATTAAAAATCTATTACAAATAATTGATTAAAATAATTAATTACAGTTTTAATTAGGAATGCAACAGATATCTTTATTACTAGATAGAAATGTCGTCATATAAATAAAGAAACGAGACTATTTACCATTAGAACGAATGAGATTTTGTCTCGTTTATTAATCACCATGTTTGTTTTCGTGAACATTTGTCACTAAAACTTATTTTTTGACAGATTTTTTCTCGTAAAATTTGTCACTAAATATTACATGATTTAGTCTCAATTCTTTATTGGCAAGTTTGATCTGGTGAAAATAAAGAAACGAGACAATTCGTCATTCGAACCTATTAGATTTAGTCTCATTAATTTATTAACAAGTTTGTTTTCTTGCAAATAAAGAAATGGGGATTGAAACACATGATATCTGTTACATTCCTAGTTTTAATATTGATATTTACCCATTAAGTGAACTAAAAAGTTCACTATAGCTGTTGTTTGGACGTCCAATACTGTTAAATAATTAATTAATTATTGCTAATTAGTGTAAAGTTAATTAAAAAAAGTGACTTACTGAATGGGAACCACTCTGACACCACCAGCTTCAAGAAATTTGACATAAGAAGCTGCTATATAAGTCACAGTCGTTGATTCATTGCCTAATTTGTACCGGAAGTTAGAAGATTCATAAGATCCAGTTGTGTTTTCTTCTTGAGACAAAATTCCTGAAATTTTCACACAAAAAATTAAGAAATTCTTCACAACTTTTTGCACATATTTTTCATACCAACAATTGGAAAATCATTCAGATTTTGTGATTGACAGCCAATTATGACAGCTAAAATGGCTAAAACAATACTGAGCAACAGTTTGTCCATTGTAAAGTGAAACAGTTAACAGTTACGATTGAAGAATTGACTAAATTAGGTCAATTGATCGTCCTTTTTATACAAACTGTTTATGAGGGAATTTTCCCTTGTAAACAAATGGTTCATGATTAGATAAGATTGTTGTGCAATTTCAAAGCCAATAATAATAATAAGCTGCTGTTTAGAAGGAGAAAAGACAAATAGAACAAGTTTAAATGGTTGAAAAAAAATAGGTTTTTATTAAAGTTCTAAAAAATTTGATTTGTAAGTTGGAAAACGTTATTTGAAAATTTAGAATGTTTAAATTTAAAAATTTGGAATGTTTTGAGAATTTTAAATTAAGAAATTAGAATGCTTGAAAATTTCATGAAAAGAATTGGAAAATTTAATTTAAAAAAAAATTGAAAAATTTCACTAAAAATAAAAAGGAAAATTTCACTAAAAAACAAATGAAAATTTCACTGAAAAAAAAGAAAACTTTACTAAAAACAAATGAAAATTTTACTAAAAACAAATGAAAATTTCACTAAAAAACAAATGAAAATTTCATTGAAAAAAAAAAGGAAAATTTCACTAAAAAAAAATAAAATTTCATTGAAAAAAATGGAAAACTTAATTAAAAAAAACAAATGAAAATTTCACTGAATACTGAATAAGTTTATTTACATCCCTCAGCCCGTAGGCCACAGGATGTGGAGCTCGGCTTACAAATACACAACAAAAAAATAAAATTTTACAAAGCCACCAATTATAGTGCGCACAACAAATACAACTTCCGGTGGAAAAGCTGAAATCAAAATCTACCCAACAACTCCTGAGCACGGTGATATTGCTTACAAATCTTAGACACGTAATAATAAAAATAATAAATCTGAGGTTTCTGATTAAAATTAAATATATCATCAACTGTTTGGGCGCCAGTGAGTCTAACAAATTTAGCCCTGTACATTCGCAAAATATCGCAATCAAACAAAATATGTTGACGCCATTCGTCTCGCCAATTGGCGTGGACAAATGCGCCCTCACACAGAGGACAGGCAGAAGACCGGGAAAAATTCACTGAAAAAAAAAGAAAATTTCACTAAAAAAAAAGAAAATCTCACTAAAAAAAAAAGAAAATTTCACTAAAAAAAAAAAATAAATTTCATTGAAAAAATTGTAAAAATTCATTAAAAAAAAATTAGAAAAATTCATTAAAAAAAATTGGAAAAATTCATTGAAAAAATTGTAAAATTTAATTTAAAAAATTGGAAAACTTAAGTAAAAAAATTGTAAAATTTCATGAAAAAAATTTAATTAAAATTTTAAAAAAATTGGAAAATTTCATGGAAAAAAAAAATAATAATAAATTGTAGTTTGATTTTTAAAAATTTCAAAACCAATCAACAACTTGGAAATTCCCATTCAAACAATTCAATATTTGCCAAAATGTAATTGACTTTTCCTGACAAATAGTTGAGATATTGAACTTTCACATTTGAAATTGCATCACAATTATCTTTCCATTAAACAATGCAAACACAATCTTATCAGTGAAAACCCATTTAGCACTCCCACTTTGCTGTTACGTCATTTGCTCATTGATTATTATCACGAAAAATCAATAACAACAGATAAATTAGCATCATTGATTTAATTTTTTTGGTAAATTTTGGCCCATTTTTACATTAGAAACGACAGGAAAAGAGCTAATTTATTACTAGAAATAAGTTGGATTACTTCCAGTGATTTGAGCACTTTCATTGACACAAGTGTCACATGGAAACATGGCGGCCATTACAGTGGCCACAATTTCCTGTGCAATTTTAGCATTTTCATCTTTATCTTCAACTTGTTTTCTTTGCTAATAAAAAGTTTAAGATTTTAAGATACATAAATTAACAGTAAACCTTAATTGAAGAAACAATGTAACTTACTAAAGACTTTGTTGAACCAATTGTTGCAAATGACAATGCAAAAATAGCCATTAAAATAATAAACTTTGGTGCAGTCATCATGAAACCTAATTTAGACTATTAAAAAGACTAATTTAGATTTGGTTTTTATAGTAGTAAAGTTGTGTACTTTTAATTATGTTTTATAAACATAATTATAAACGTTTAATTAAGAGCATTATTTGCTGATGAATTAATTAATGTTTTACTAAGAAGTGGAAATTTATTAGTTTACATTAGGAAAATTTAAGCTGAAACAATATCAGAGATGTAAAATTAAAAATGGTGGATAGTGAGGATAAACTACGGCTATTTTTATGAGGATATTGTGGATATCGATTGTATTTATTGATAATAGGATGTGAATGCTGTTTAGGAAGATAAGACAAATACTTTAAAATAAGGTAAAAAGTTTGAAAAAAGTTAGTTTTTTCTTAAAAATTTGTAAAATTTTGATTTGTAAGTTGGAAAACGTCAGTTGAAAAATTGGAAAGTTTAAATTTAAAAATTTAGAATGTTTAAATTTAAAAATTTAGAATG
>JAAFCF010007112.1:7734447-7769618 GCA_013389785.1 Helicorthomorpha holstii | reverse complement strand
AGTTGTTCAACTGCTTCGACTGCAAAAGTTTTACAATCAGTGCAGATTTCACCATCTGACATTTCTTCTTTATAAACAAGCTCATTTGGTTTTATTTCCTGTAAAAATGTTATCATTTTGTTACACTGTAGATTAGTAATTCAGAAAAGGGCTTACATGATCATAGGGCAACTCTTGATGGTCCCAAACCACTAGGGCACAATAGTCTACTGCATCACATTCTTTAGCTGTTTTTATGTTCTGACACCAATAGTCTGAACCTTTGGCACATTCGCTGGAACCAATCATTTGGCTCGGTTGTTGATTATAAACATTGATTTGAATGACATTGCTCAGATAAACTAAAATAAACAAAATACAAAAAGGGTTTTAAACTGTAAAAATTAGCTTTTTCTTATCAGAAATTGTTGAAATGACAATAAGGACCTTTAACTGAAACATTTTACTAATCTTTTATTTGAGAAGCTTTTTAGTTTAGAATTTGTTTAATATCAATCAATCTATGTGTTGATTATTGAAAAGCAAATACATAAAACTGATATCAGTACATGTGTTAGCAATTTGTATAGGGTGATCACAAGATGGTGGGTTTATATAAAAAGATAGCAATAAATAGTAAAACATCTCGTTTATTAATTGGCTAAATTACCAAGAAATAAACGAGATGAAAATGCATTGTTTACTATATTGATTTAGTTTCTTTATTGTCAATGGTGTAGAATATATGTTGTAATTACTCTGTAAATCCTAAAACCTATAACTTAAACATAAAACTATGATAAAATCAATCAATAATGAATTTTTTGTTGATCAGAGGCAAAAATGTCAGTACCAAAATACATTTTGATAGTTTTGATAAGATCATTTTGAAGATGACATTGACTTTGATCATTTTTAGTCAAGGTTAAACTAGTAATCTAGTTTCTACTTCTATCAACTTCAAATTTATATCTAAAGTACTTAATAATAATCAATTGGCAGTGGAATTTTTAACTAAAAGTTAGTTTAATAAAACTAAAAGAAAATTAAATAATTATAAATAAAGAGCATCAAATTTATGTTGAATAAAATGAAGGAAACAATAGAAAAAAAAGCTAAATTGTAATTAACACTGAAATTATAAAGTTTAAAGGTAGAAACATCCATTATTGATTTTTCTATTAAATATCTGAAATTTAGTTAGAAACAACCATTGTTATGTTTTACACGTTTGGGTCACAATATGCTGGGTTTTTGATAATTTAAAGGGAAATTCATTGGCATTAACATGCCAATTTGTTTTGTAGTTGTCACATTGCTAAACAAGTTGTTGATTTGTTGATCACTTGTCACGAAAATAACAAAATTCAATCAGGCGTTTTGGAAAAGCCTTTTTTTCTATGTAGAGAGCGAAAATAATGAGCTGTATGATTCACTTGGCAAAACTATGAGAACAAATGAAGTCAATCTTTATAGTTTTACCAAGACTTAAACATACTGTAAAACTATGTTAAAGTAAAACAATAATGAGTTCTGTGTTGGTCAGTGACAAAAATTTCAGTACCAAAATACATTTGGATAATTTTGATAAGATGATCTTTGATAAGATAATTTTGAAGATAAGAATGACATTGACTTTGTTCATTGTTAGTCAAGGTTAAATCTAATCTAGTTTCTACTTCTACCAACTTTAAATTTATATTTACAGTACTAACTCATAAACACTAGTTAATGAATATTTCCACGAAAAGTTAGTTAACTAAAACTAAAAGAAACTTAAATAATGGTAAAGAAAGCAAAAAATTAAGAAAAACAAAGAGAACGCAAATGGTCAGAGTAAAAAAAGCTCTATAATTTAAAAAAATTATAATTTCTACTGAAAATATAAAGTTGTATTATCTGTACATTGAATTGGTAGTAAAATCCATTATTGTTTTCTCCATTATCTTTCTGAAATTAGCTAGAAATTTGACAATGTATGTTAAACATGTGATCTACTGTATTGTATGGTTTGGATCACAATATATTGGGTTTTTGATGATTTAAAGAGAAATTCAGCATACCTACTAAATATTTTAGCTGTTACACTGATAAACAAGTTGCTGATCTGTTTATTGGTATTCATGGTAATAACAAAATTTTAAAAAAAATTGGATGTCTTTACATGGCATCTTGAATTAAACATTTAACATAAAACTCAGATTGTGGAACTTCTGGACATTTTGCAAAGAGAAAGCGACATATTTGATAGAATTTATACTACTAAATGGGAGTATTTTGCCACTTAAAAAATTATTTTATGCGAAATTTGATGTCTTATTAAAAGTAGCTATGACAACATAAACCACATTTCATTAAGTAAAAATAAATTTGTCCACACATTTGTCTGATTTGAGCAGAAAGAATGCATATTGATATGACAACTAGTCAGAGATATTGAGAGACTCACAACAAACAATGCAATTTAATCTTAATTTTTATCTAATTTTAAAGCTGTATTGTGTAATTTACTATATAATAAGACCTTGCAAGTTGAATGTGTGCAAAGTTTCTAACTATAATATCAGTAGGTGTGGCTATAGATTATACTTGTGAAAACCACTTGAGCTTAGCTAATAATAATATTTATAATCTTGAAAATGTTCACAGATAAGTACTGTCAATTCCATGAAATATCATTATTTCAAACCTGTATTTTAGCTATGAGCATTATCAGATTTAGGATGAAAGTATAAATAGTTTAGTCATCTAATGAAAAATTTTCTGAGTGAAATGGTTGCTGTCTGACTGTTTCTGGAAATACTCAACATTTCATGCGGTATTTTGCAAAAAATTCAACAAATATAAAGGTATAACTGCTGTAGTTATAAACAAGTTTAATTATATTATGTGCCATATACTTGTCTGAAATTTATTAGACAAACCTAGTTGATTATAGATTTATAGTAAATACAAATTAGTAGCTAAATTGTATAATATGTGATAATCAATTCTCTCTAGTTCTTAGCATTATCAACTGATGAATTCAATGTCTCCATAATGCCATATGGGCTATTATATACTCACCACTTCTAGGTAACTTGTCAAATAAGTGTAAAAATTGTCTAACTCACTCAAGACCTGTCCAACTTTCCATAATCAGGGTGCCATTTTTCCAAATGTGTACTTGTTGAAGTGAACTACCAAAACTGGTGGAAATATCGAAATTGGTATTTATGAGCTGCAACTAGTCTATTAGAAGATCCTTTGAATTAATTATGGAAGAAGATACTGAAATCAGTGAGGAATCAAACAAGTTACATGAATACATCTTGAATGGTGACATTAAAAGTGTAACAACTTTCTTAAAATCCAAAGAAACTCATTCATCACTATATTTAAATAAAAAGGGAGATTCAGCTGCAGTTGTGGCAGTGGATAACAAACAATTTGGAATATATTCACTTTTGTTGTCCCATGACATTCGCTTTAAAGATGATGATAATGAAAGATGGAGTCTTCGAGAATTATCAGAAGAAGAAAGTGTGCAGTTTAATAAAGCACTTTTAAGAAATTTAAGTGAAATTAATGATGCGTTGGTTCATTTTCTACTATCAAACACAAGACTTGTGAGTAACAAAAACAGTGAGAAGATCAAAGACATTGAAAAGTACTACAAAGAATTAAATGAAATTCCTGAAATTTGCCAAGTGTTTTCAGTCATTAAATGCAGGGGATTCGTTAACATCATTTTTGATTTTGAAAAGGAATCGATCGTTGATATTGATCCAAAGGGAAATAAAAGTGAAAAGGGAAAATGCTATTATGAAGATGGTAGATTGCTTATTGGAGCTAAAAATGATGATGAAAATAGTTTAAAAGGTACAATTGCCCATGAGCTTACTCATTATGCCATGAACCTTGTGTTTTTGAATTCTTGCAAACCCTATACGATTAAAGACCCTAGTAATTGCCAAATGTTTAATGATATTATAACTACTATCAAAAACCAACTTATTGATCATATTAAGACTGATTATATCATTCAATTAGTTTTTAATTGTTATTTTGAATCACAATGGCCAAGTGAATTGATTGTCAGAGTTAATCATTTATTTGCATGTTATGGCTTAGAAAAAGGGGAAAAAATATTACAAAATGAAGCTGAAGATTTGCTTAAATATTACCGAGAACATGTGATGCCACAGTGTGAACAATTCATAAAAGATAATTATTTATTTAAACCAAAATCTGAAATTGAAATTTTCAATTTGTCATCAACATTGAATTATTCAACTATTCAATTTGAGCCTTCCTCAGAATTGAATAAATTTAAACAGATTGTGGCAAACTTTAAAGCCTATAAAGACCCTTTATTTTTACTGATATCAACTTTCAGTTCAGTATTATCAACAGCCAAAATATACCAAACATTAAATCAATTACATTTAAACCCTAATCAGTATTTATTTATTGATTATGAGTCATATTTTAAAAAGCCTCAAGTCATTGATAGACTGCTGTTATCTGATTTATGTCAGTTATTGATTATTCATGTATCAGAAACAAGTGACATAGAAAATAGTAGCACAGATTTAGAAAAACTTTTAAACAATTTGACTGCTTTTGTAAAAAGCAAAACCATGTTCAAAGTTGTGTTTATTTTTGACCAAAAGAAATTATCAAATGTCTTAATGCAATTAACTAATCAACATTACACTTGTCAAACAATAAAAGATGATCAGTTAAATTTCACTCATTTAACACTTGAAACTCAAAATAAGATTTTATTGAAAAATGTTGAATTTCAAGGTGAACAAATACCTTTGAACCAATTGATTACTGAGAATAATAAGCAAATTCTAATTTCAATTAATGAAAATTTATTGGAAAAGTTAATTTCTAGTGAAAAATTTGTTATTGGAAGCAGTTTAGTTGCTAAAAAGTTTAATCCAAATTCTTACATTTTAAGAGAGTTAAGTGAAAGTGAAACAGATACAGTTACAAAGGCAAATAAACAAAAAACTCTAGAAATGCCAAAATATGCTAAAACCACAAATGTAACATTAACTGAAACAGATTTGATTGAAGTTGTTGCAAATGAAAAAGTAGTTGTAATTGCTGACAGTGCCGGAAGTGGAAAGTCTACTTTGCTAACTCACATTGGCATTTTAATTAAAGAAAAATTCAAAGATTTATGGATTGTCAGAATTAATTTAAATTATTTTACCCAAGATTTCAAAAATAAGTTACAAAGTACTAATCAGTTCACTTCAGATGAAGCTGTTGAGTTTCTATTTGGATCTCTAAAATTGTTTAATTCAACTAATGTTGAGTTTAGCAAAGTGATTTTCAAAAGCAATATTCATAAAGCCATTGTGATGTTGGATGGATTTGATGAAATCAATCCAGATTATGCAGAAATTGTTGAAAGTTTAGTTAATGCAATACTTGAAGTTGGAGTTAAGCAGATTTGGCTAACAACAAGACCACAGTGCAAAACAATGCTAGAAACAAAGTTTCAATGCAAAACATTTGAAATTAAACTATTAAATCAGCAAAATCAAGTTGATTATTTAGTTGATTTTTGGAAAAGCCATTTAAGTCTTGAAATTAATAACCATAATTTGAGCATCTTTGCAAGAAACATGCAGGAATCAATGTCCAAACATCAAGTTAGTTTTCTAGAAAACCCATTACAATTGATGATGTTTGCAGAAGCATCATTAGACCAATGCAAGATCCTTTTACAATCATCACATAAACAGAAAAATTTAAAGAATCTTTTAAAACTTAGTGATTTGTATGATAAGTTTATAAGTAAGAAATTTGAAGTTTATCAATGCGACAAAATTAAGTTGGATATTACTAAAGTTGGATCCATTAAATTCTTTCCAGCAGAAAAACTTGTTGAAATTCACCAAAGAGAAGCCCTGAAGCTTTATTTTACTCAAAATCAAATAGATATTCTATTAAATTCTCAAAACAGATCAGAAATTTCTATTAAGCATATTGAGGCTTTTGGAATTATTAAAAGAATTTCAAATGACCAAGCTGAATTTGTCCATTTGACTTTTGCTGAGTATTTAGTTGCTACTTTTATAGCTAATAAGACATTAAAACAACAAATCACTAAAGAAATAGCAGAAATATTACTAAGAACAGTCTTTTTCAAAGAACCATTTCTAATGATAAGATTATTTTTAAATGAGATTCTTACAGAAATTGAAACAAGTAAAATGGCTGAATTTGTTAATGTTTGGAAAAAATGTTTCATAGGGAAATATACTCCCATTCCATTAGCTTTAGTCGAAGGCAATGACAAAATAATTGAACTTTTTTACTCCTGTTTTAAGAATACAATACTTAAGAAAGCTTTGCTTGTTAAAGTGGTCAGATGTGATGATAGTTTACTACATTTGGCTGTACGCAAAAACAATAAACAACTAATAAAGATATTAATTGATAATTATCAAATTGATGTATATGTGAAAAATAGGAGTAATATTCAACCAATACATCATGCAGGTTACTATAGTGATCTTATAATCACAGAAATGCTTATTAAACAATATGGAGCAGATGTTAATGCAGTTGATAATTATGGCAATACTGTTTTACATTGTGCAGCTAAAGGAAATAGTAAAGAAGTAGTTAAGCTGTTAGTTGATAATGGAGCAAATGTTAATGCAGTTGATGTTTATGGTGAGACAGCTTTACATTGTGCAGTTGAAAGAAAAAGTAAAGAAGTAGTTAAACTATTAATTGATAATGGAGCAAATGTAAATGCAGTTGATAATAATGACGAGACAGCTTTACATTGTGCAGTTGAAAGTAAATGTAAAGAAGTAGTTGAACTATTAATTGATAATGGGGCAAATGTAAATGCAGTTGATTATGATGGCAAGCCAATTTTACATTGTGCAGCTGAAAGAATTGGCAAAGAAGCAGTTAAACTATTAATTGATAAGGGAGCAAATGTAAATGCAGTTGATAATGATGGCACTACAGTTTTACATTGGGCCACTTGTTATAATAATTATGAAGTAGCTAAACTTTTAATTGCTAATGGAGCAAATGTGAATGCAGTTGATAATGATGGCAATACAGTTTTACATTGGGCCACTTGTTATAATAATTATGAATTTTCTAAACATTTAATTGTAGCAAATGTGCATGCAGTTGATAATGATGGCAAGACAGTTTTACATAGGGTGACTTATTATTCTGGTAGAATAGAATTAGTTAAACTATTCATTGATAATGGAGCAAATGTAAATGCAGTTGGTAAGGATAACAATACACCTTTACATTGGGCAGTTTATTATAATAAAATAAAAGTAGTTAAACTATTAATTGAATATGGAGCAAATGTAAATGCAGTTGATAATTATGGCAAAACAGTTTTACATTGTGCAGCTCAAAGAAATAGCATAAAAATAGTTCAGCTGTTGATTGAAAATGGAGCAGATGTAAATGCAGTTGATAGTTATGGCAATACAGCTTTACATTGTGCAGTTGAAGGAAATAGCAAAGATGTAGTTAAACTATTAATTGAGAAAGGAGCAATAGTGGCAAATACTATATGAATTATAGAGTCATATTTACTATGTGTAATCCATATGTAGTGTGGAACTACTAATAATTTATATTGAATTGCATTGTAACTACATAAATATGAACTATTTGCTATGTTTGTTTAATTAGGCATTAGTTGTTATTTACCATGTTTTTTTGTAAACAAAACTGTATTTTTTTAATCATTAATTTTGATGTAACTTTAATTACTGTAATGTTTTCTCAGCATAAGTAACTTTTTGTAATAAACATTTTATCTTGTTTTTAAAATTACTGTTTTATAATCTCTGATAAAAAAGATTTATAATCAATGATATTCGCAAGATTCCTATGGAATATGTTTGCAGCTTCTCCAATTGACCTTTACTTAGGTTTTGGCCAAAATAGCAGCTTTGTTGGATACTTTTTTAGCCAAGTTTTTTTTTAAGGTTTGTGTGATTAGGTTTTATGAGACAGATAATAGTTTTGGATTAGCTGTTGTATAGTAATAGACATACAGTGAATTCTCGTTAACACGAAGTTGAGGGGACCGAGATTTTTCTTCGTGTTAACGGGTTTTTGTGTTAACGAATACATGTAAAATCTAATATATATTGGCCAAAATGACATTTTTTAGAGTAAATCTCATTTAAACTCACTATTTACATCATATTTGAATCATTATTTACATCAGAAGTGATACAAAATTAAAATTTCAAAATATTATGCATTTTGTGCATTCATATGCATGTATGCATTTCAGCAAAAACGATGCAATTTTAAATGTTTTTGATAAAAACAAACAAAAAATGTATTGAATTTGTATTTGTTTTTATAAAAACATTAAAATTTGTACAAATTTTGATTTTTTTCTACATTTTTGCCGACGTTTTATGCAATTTTTCATTCAGAGAAGCAAAATTAATTTGTGTTAACGGGGTTTTACTTTGTGTTAACGAACAAATATGTATGGGAAAGTCTATACTGTTGTTCGGAACCGCAATGTTGCTTCGTGTTAATGAGAAATTTGTGCTAACGGGGTTCATGTTAACGAGAATCCATTGTACATCATTTTCTTGTATATTCTGTTTTATTATGACTAATAACTTCTATCATATTGCATTTTGTATAAATCATATGACTAATACATTTCAATAAGATCATTTTATTGTTATTTTTTAATATTTTAATGTAACATGTTTACTTATCGTAGTTTAAGTAACTTATAATCAACTTTTAATTTTATTTTGCATTGTAATAATTTATAAGCTTTAATAAAAAGTAATCATAACTAAAATTTGCAAGACTGCCTGGAATAGGTTTGCATCTTCTTAATCTGGTCTTTACTTTGGCTTAGATTAGAAAATCAGATTTCATGGACACTACTTTTTATATAAGCTTTAATTTATTTTTTTAGTTTTGTGTGATTTTAAATGGCTGTATTCTAGATGGGATTTTTGACAAAAGGTGTCAATTTGGTTTGATTTTCTTTGAACTTTTAAACAAAATAGCCCTTCAAATGTACAGAATTTAATCTTTTTTCTGTATTTGCATTATTTTTCTCTATGACAGGAATTAATTGGGAAACAATTACCTATCTAACTTTTGGAATTGTTCTCCTTACTTTATTAGCATAATTTTAAAATACAGTACATCAATTTGATTTAATTGAATTACAATATAATTCATGTTGGAAGAAAATTTACTTTCATTTTCATGCAACTTTTGAGTAATATAAACAATCATCATTAAGAAAACCAGTGTTTGTTTTTGAAAGAGCAACATGTTCACCTACAGTTTCATTATGTGTAACATGACACATTTCAGTCAACAACTAATGTGAGTATTGTAAATAAAACTTTAAATTACATTTCCAGAAATATTATCTTTATTAAATGTATACAAAATAACAAAATCCAGGAAGTGAAGAATAGTTTCAGTTAACTTTGATAACTTTTCTAATTAAAATGTTTGCTTCAACATTTGCTAAATTCATTTTCTTTACTGCAATTACTTGGTATGTCTTGGCCTGGTTCAATGACTTTGATGGCTCCATTTACCACCTGTTGAAAAACAACACTAAAAGATGGATTTTTGAAAGCTGTAATGGATTACCAATTCAATGTTTAACTAAACCAATTGTAACTACTTTTATACCTGTGACTAATCCAATTAAGAATACTAGATGTGAAATGCAGCAGTGTCAATTTTACCCATATGATCTCTGCCCTTTACAACCAGAGGTCTTTTTTGCTCCATTATGCCAATCCACATGTCCACCAAGTCATCATACTGAACCAACGTATGTAAATGTTGCCTATTTCCAGGTTTTTTCTGGTTAACTTTTCTATTAAGTTTCTTCAAAGTTAAATGTATCTTTCAGAACTACACCAAAACCTAAATGCAGACCTAGGTGTACAACCAGGAAATGCAGAACTAGGTATCCATATTATGATGTCTGCATTTGTGTGAGTAAAAATGTTACTGATCCCACCACTTCCTGTGTAACTGAGTGTGAGACTGATACAACATCATGCATAACTGAGTGTGAAACAGACACAACCACTTGTGTAACTGAAACAACTTGTTTTACAGAGACAACTTCATGTATAACTTTGTGTGAAACAGAAACAGACACTGAATGTGTAACTGCAATAACATCTCCAAGTACATCTTGTGTGACTGAGTGTGAAACTGAGTCAACTTTATGTGAAACACCATGTGTGACAGAGCCAAGCACTTGCGTAACATTATGTGAAACAGAGACTGAAACTGAATGTGTAACAACAACAGAAACAGAATGTGAAACAGAAACAACTACAATCACAACCACAACACCTTGTGAAACAACTGAAACTGAGTGTGAAGTTGAAACATCAACAACATGTGATATGCTGGTTCCAACATCACCTACTGAGTTACCTGAATGCAGTGAAACAACTCTATGTGAAACACTTCCACCAACTACTGAAACTGTTTGTGAAACAGAAACTTCAACACCATGTGACATTGTAGTACTAACAACTACATTAACTGATTTACCAGAATGTAGTGAAACAACTCTTTGTGAAACTCTTCCAACAACAACTGAAACTGTTTGTGAAACAGAAACATCAACACTATGTGACATTGCTTTAACAACAACCAAATTAAGTGAATTGCCTGAATGTAGTGAAACAACTCTTTGTGAAACACTTCCAACTACATCAGAAACAGTTTGTGAAACAGAAACATCAACATCTTGTGAAATGTTAATTTTGACAACTAAATTGAGTGATTTGCCTGAATGCAGTGAGTCAACTGTATGTGAGCTGCAAACTACAGAAACTGTTTGTGAAACAGAAACAGTGACACCATGTGACATAATAACATTACCCAAAACAACTGAGCTTCCAACTGAATGTGAAACTGATTCATCATCAACTTGTGTGAGAACTATTGTTTCTTTAGCACCTGAAACAATATGTGAAACTGAATCTTCTACCCCTTGTGACATGGTTACTGTCAAACACACCATTGCAGAACAGATACCAACAGAAACAATTTGTGAATTGGAAACTACTTCTTGTAACTCAATAACTCCAACTATTATGGAAACTGTTTGTGAAACAGAAACTTTATGTGAATATGCTACAACTACAGTTCCACAATTACCGACTACTGAAAGTACATGTGAAACTGCACAATCCACTTTAATAGGTACTGAATGCTTCACAATAACAGAATTGATGGCAGAACCAACAACTTCTTGTGATAAGCTTTCTGAAGACCATAGTCCAAAGATGAGAGTCTTAGAAGAAGATGACACAACATGCTATAGTGAATCTCCTGCAACAACATGTTTGATAGAATCAAGTACTTGTGAGAATTACTCTGTTTGCTTGGTAGTTACAACTGAACAACCCAAAGTAGAAAACAGAATGCTATCTCATACTCAAAGAAATTCTTCTAAAACAAAACTGATAGGTTTAAGAAAGAAGCTAATAATCTATAAAGCTTCTGCTGAAAATTCTACAGTGTTACCAAATGCAACAGTGACAACAACCATTCAGGAAAATATTTCAACAACTTTTAAGAAAAATGCATCAGATGCGAATAATGCAAATTGGACCAAAATGTCTCATTCAAAATGGTTAACAAATGATAAACAATCTAAAAATGCTTTAACATCAAAACCAACTTTTAAAATATCCAGTTTAAATGCAGCAACAACTACTACAGATTTGAAGGCAAATAAGACCAGTTTTCCAATGAATGAGAGAACTTTGCAGACCAGTAAGAAAACTTTGCAGACCAGTGAGAAAACTTTGCAGACCAGTGAGAGAACTTTGCAGACCAGTGAGAGAACTTTGCAGAACAGTGAGAGAACTTTGCAGAACAGTGAGATAACTTTGCAGAACAGTGAGAGAACTTTGCAGAACCATGAGGGAACTTTGCAGACCAGTGAGAGAACTTTGCACACTAGTGAGAGAACTTTGCAAACAACTGAAAGAACTTTGCAAACCAATATGAGAACTTTCCAAACAAATATTCCAACAATTGGAACAAATAAAGACTTTGCATCTAATTTGATGACCAAATCTGTTAAAAAGCAGCCACAAGCACCAACTCCCAATTATATAAGAGATTACTCAATTATTCCTAATAAAATGACTACCAATGACTTACTTTACAGCTCATCGAAGAATACACTAACATATTTGCTGAATTCAGTTAGTTTAACTGGAAATTCTGACACCAAAATGTCATTATTACCAAATAGACAATCTAATGTGTTTATTACTAAAATGGCAGCAAAATTTAACAAGTTGAAATCAATATTAGCAGCAAAAAAAACAACATTGGGGAAAATTAGTAAGTTTACAAAACCAACACCCACAACTATGGATTTCAAGGAAAATATTGGAGACTTATTAGTCAATGCAATTTTGTCTAAGAAATAATCTTCAAATGTATACAAGTGATGTATGTACGGATGATATTTAATATTAAGGTTATATTAAAATTTGTAACTCAATAAAAGTCTACAGTGTTTATAATGAATGATGAATTTACTGTATTGTATTACATTATAGTTTAAAAAACTTAAATAATTAACTTTATAATAAGAAATTTTACTAAATTTTTATTATTTTTGTCTAAAGTTTAAATCTAACACAAAAAAGTCTTTGAACACATTAAAATACAAGAAATTCTGTTTGCAATTATTTCAATAATTTTTTTTTGCACCAGTACAATCTTTTTGATGCCTCAAAAACTTTAAGCTAAGTTTATTTGACTGTTTCAGTTCCAAATATGGCATATCTTTCTAGTTTTTCTAGCTTTTTTTAATTTGAAATACTCCAGATAATGTTAATTTGGTTCAAGTCAGGAGACTATGGAGAATTTAAAAACTTTCATGTGACAATATACACAGCCATTCTCTTGTAATATGGGCAGTATGTTTTAGGATCATTATTCTGTCGAAAATAACTTTTAATATAAATTTGTCTACTACATTAAATGGTAAAGGTTAATAGTACTTTCTAGCATTTATTAGTTGTCAACATGTCCCCAACTAATCAAATGATGACTAGCAAAAAAGAAACGACACTAAATTGCATCTGTCAAAGTTGTTCTTTAGTTGATTGTAAAGAATGTAAAGTTATCAATGATTTTCTTAATTTTGTAATACACAAATGTCTCGTGACACAGTTACTTCTTGACTTTCTTTGTTGAACATGTTATCAGTTTTATGTTACAGTATTTAAGCTCCAATTTAAAGAGTAAGTTTTGATGACAAGTGTTAACAATAATTTAGATTATTTTGAAAGTAAACCGTTAAACATGTAAACTATAGTAATATTATAAATTAATAATAACATTAACAAAAACAATAGAAAAATTATAAGCAGCAGATTTCTTTTATTAAAAATTCTGAAAATAATTACAAATTTTAAAATTAACAAATGTCATGAATTGCAATTTATTGTATTTTACTTTAAATTTTATAACAACTTTTGTTAAAAAAGAATTAGTCTGGCATTGTGACCTAAGTTAGTAATTTCTAATACTGCTCATTATTGCATCATTAGTACCATAATTAAAAATAAAAGGTACAAATATTTGTAATATCATTATCGAAATTGATGTTGATTTAACGTTTAGTTTTAATATAATTTTTGCTGACAAATAAAACGATGGGTACCATCACATGGAGCGTCATCCCATCCCCAATTCAATACTTCCCATTGATTTACACAGTCTTCATTGCCATTAGCATTGTCTGGTTCTTGATATCCCCAATTAAAATAAGTGACCGTTGAGTTGTCATGTGACCAAATATATTTTCCTTCAGTTGTTATATCATTAAGTCCAATCCAAAAAGCTAAATTTTAACAGTATAATGTTTTGTTATTGAAACAATTAAATCAAACCTATCACTAATATAATGGATTGGATGATTAGTATTAATACTATTATAATATTTACTATGATATCCCTGGTAGTTATCTAAAAGATACTCAATTATTAATCTATTTTCATCGTAATTCATTGGATGAGCCAAATCAGCCCCAATGCTATTACAAATGGCAAGGGCATCGTCCCATACTAATGGAGTTGTATAAAACAAATAGCAGTTTTTACCAAGTGGAATAAAACCAATTCCACAAGATGGTGCTTCTACAGTTTTAACATCTAAAAACAAAATTTAATAACCAGTTTTAATATTTTAATTTAATTGTTTGCATTTGTTATGCTGTAAATTGCATGAGAAAATGCTTACCATTTGGTATTGAACCCATATTGGAGCTAACTAAACACAAAATAAGAAAAAAACTAAACAATCCTTTCATTTTTAGTTTCTTAATCGAAAGATGAGATATTTCACAAGTGTACAGCTGGTTTATTAATGTAAAATTGCAGACGATTGAAGTTTATATACTCTGTTAATATATATTTTATCTGTATTTCAATCTAACTTTGCGATTTATTGAGAAGTAATCTCATCAAATGTAGGGTTAACTATATCAATTGAAAAGCTATATAAACAAAATTTTTAGTATCATATTTATAACAAGATTGTTATTTGTATATCTGTAAAACATGAAAATAATTAAATTGCTGCCAATCTAACTAAACTCTTTAACTAGAAATCTTTGCTTTAATTAGAAAAGAGCGAAATCGTTATAAACGGATTTCGCTGTTTTCAATTTGCAATGATTTTTTTAAAAAAATTAGTTTAATTCATGAAAAAGTTTTATTACTTTAGTCATTTATTATCTGTTGAACTTTCGTTTTAGATGAGAAAATATAATAAACAAAATATTTTTTTTATCAAAGTTGTTGATGGGTTGGTTGTTTATTTGGAATAAAAAATTTCCAAAAACAAAATAGGAAAACCATTGCAAAGTGGTATCTACAGGATTTGATATGACGAAAATGTTGGGTAACACAATTACTTGTTGATTTTCCTTATTGAAAATATTAGATTGGTAACAAATATAAAACTGAAATGAAATTCAGTTTTATATTATTTAAGCTTTTATTTTAAGTTGTGTCAATTTGTCAAAAATAAATTGAAATTAGTCTGAAACTAAAAAGTTAAATGAATTGCTAATTTAAATAATACTCCAATAATTCATTAACAATAAACCGTTTAATCAACTTTACTCTTTTTATAATTTTCTATTGGCTTTTATTAACGTGGCTTAATCAGCAGATTTAGTTTATCAAAACGTTGACAATAACAAAGAAACTTAAATACGACATTTCTTACTATTAATTTCAGTATTTATGTCATAAATTGTACTTTATTTAATTATACTTTTAATATTATGAAACAAATTACCATGAAATCCATTATAACAAAATATTAACTTGTAATTGTGACAAAAGTTAGTAGTTAATCATCAATTAGTTTTTTCAATTTTAAGATTAAGAGTTTTTTTGGAAACGTTTCGTATTGATAATGAATATCATTTCCAGTTTGTTTTACTTAATTTGACGACGTTCACTGTACAGTATTTGGTTACTTGATAGTTCAACATGAGATTTAAATGTGAAAACTGATATTTCCATTATTTAAGTACAATTTTACACAGCAATTGATTGTTTTGCTGTGTTTTAGTGCAGTTGAAATGGCTAAAAAGATTGTGTTTATTACTTTAATTATTTTTATATCATTTGTGATTTATTTTAGTGCAAATTATCTGTTTCATAATCAACATGGTAGATGTAAAAGAAGCAGAACAACAACAATTGGTTCATCTACAGCTGTTACAAGACCATGTTATCCTTTAAGAGGAATTATAGTCAATATAACTCAATTTACATTCATTTTAGTTTTATGTAGATTAACTACTTGTAAGTGTCAAGTCTGTAATTGCCAAAATGCTTCTGGTTGTCACAATGTCTCCAACTGTCTCAATGTCTAAGAATGTTACAATGTTTCGAGATGTTACTGGGTTTTATACACTGCAAAATATCATAAACTATCATTTTATTAAACGGTACAATTGGTTTTATCAGTTTTGCTAAGTTGGTTATAACAAAAGATTAGCTTGTCTTGTGGCTAAAAACGTAGCCTAATCAACAGATTTAGTTTATTTATTAAAATATTGAAAACAATGACTGAAATAAATGATAACAGGAACCAGGAACTGTGATTTTATTGCATTATATTTTTATTTGTATTATCATTAATGCCAAATTATTAGTTAATTATCACAAAGCATTTGGTTGTTATTATGACACAAGTAAGCAATTAATGATACTGATTATTTTTTTAAAGCTGTTTATGCTTAAAATCTGTGTAACATCATTATTATAATTGACGTAGGTTCAATGGGTTAATTTTATTATGGTCTTTGCTGACAAATAAAAGGATATGGAGCTTCGCATCCATCGTCATTCCATCCCCAATTCAATACTTCCCAGTACTTTACACAGTCTTCATTGCCATTAACATTGTCTGGCTCTTTAAATCCCCAATTAGTGTAAGTAACTGTTGAGTTGTCATGTGACCAAACATATTTTCCTTCAGTTGCTTTATCATTAAGTCCCATCCAAAAACCTAAATTTTTAACAGTATAATTTTTATATAAATTATATTTAGGAAAATCAAAAATTTATATTAAGTAACATCTACAACTAATATAATCGTATAGCGAATAGCTATGACGATTATAGTATAATATATTTACTGTCATATCCTTGGTAGTTTTGAAAAAAATGTTCAATTATTAGTGCGTTTTCATTATAGTTTAATGGATGAGCTAAATCAGCATTATAGCTATTACATTTAGAAAGGGCATCGTCGCAAGATAATGAAGCTGTATAAAACAAATAGCAGTTATCACCAAGTCTTACAAAACCAGTGTCACAAATCACTATTTTGACATTTGTGTCATCTAAAAACAAATTAAACCAAGTTTATGTAGTTATTTACATTTACAATAGTGAGAATTGCAATAGAAAATGCTTACCATTTTGATTGACAGTAGGTGGTATTGAACCTATATTAGATCTCACAAAACCCAAAATAAGACAAAAACCAAAAAATACTTTCATTTTTAGTTTCTTAGTCGAAAGATGAGATATTTCAGTGAATATTTCGTAAATGTACAGCTGGTTTGTTAATGTAGAATTGCAGAAGATTGAGGTTTTTATACTATGTGAATCTCCATGTTATCGATATGTAAATCTGACTTTATGATTAACTGAGAAATGATCTCATCAAATGTTGTAGGGTTAACTGTATCAAATGAAAAACTTTATAAACAAAAGTTTTAGTTTCGTATTTGTAACAAGATTTTGTTATTTGTATATTTGTTAAACAGGAAAATAATTAAATTGCTGGAAACCCAAACCAACACCTTTTGCTAGCAATTTTTGCTTTAATTAGAAAAAAACAAAATCGTTATAAGCGGATTTCACTGTTTTCTACTTGCAATGATTTTTTTTTTAAAAATTAGTTTAATTCATGGAAACGTTTTACTCCATTAGCCATTTATCATTTACTAAACTTTCGTTTTAGACAAGGAAATATAATAAACAAAATAGTTTATCAAAGTTGTTGATTGGTTGGTTGTTTGGAATAAAAAATTTACAAAAACAAGATAGGAAAACCAATGTAAATTGATATCTAAAGGATTTCATTTGACTAAAATATTGGGTGACACAATTACTTGTTGATGTTCCTTATTGAAAATGTTAGATTGACAAAATGGAAAAAGCTGATTTGAAATTCAGTTTCATATTATTTAAGATTTCATTTCAAGTTGTGTCAAATCAACAATAAATTGAGAGTTGATTGAAACTAAAAAGTTAAATAAATTGCTAATTTAAATAATACTCAGTTGATTAGTTAATAATAAAAACAGTTTAATAAACTTTGCTTTTTATAATTTTTTCATAGGTTTTCTTTAACGTAGCTCAATCAGTAGATTTTGTTTATCAAAACGTTGACAATAACAAAGAAACTTAAATACTTGTACAGAAACAAAACATAGTGAGTTTAGTGAGAGACTAGAAAAAACCAAAACACTTTTTCCCTTTTGGAGGATCAATTAGCTAAAAGGGGGGTTGGGATGTTTCGATACTAATTAACGAATATTTTTAAACTGTAATTAGTTATGTTTGAGAAAATATTAGAAGAAAACTAATGATTTTTAAAATTTTATTTCATAGTTTTGATAAAAGCATGAAAAAGAAAAAGAAATTCATGGATTCAATTGCAAAATAATGAAGTGGATTTTTTGGATTTTATAAAGAAGTGAAGGACATCAACTAAAGTGACTTTGACCATTCAGTGCAGCCCAGTACAATAGCCTCTCCCACCATGGTCAAACAATTTGGTTGTCAACCGAAAATAAAAAGTTTCAGAAAGCCATTTTGTTTTTGTCTAGTAAAGTGCAAGGACGAATGTTCACGGTTGTTATACATGTATATCACCCATTAAGAAGGATCAAGTTACTTGGAAGAAAGACGTTAATTAACTACAATTTAATCAGTTATTGTGAAGAAAATGCAAAAGTATTTAGTGTGGGATGAAATATCAATCGTTAATCTGAGCAATGAAGTTCATCAGATGAAATTTAATGAGACGATTTTCAGCAGAAGATGTTTAGTGCAAGAAAATGTGATAAATTTTCCAGTGAAACTATGATAAACATGTAAAAGAATTATGGACCAAATTTTCCAATGGACAAATTTGTGTTCAAAATCGGAGAACTTTTGTGGTTTTTTCAAAGAATACAAGTGCATCATTAAACGTCTTTATACTCAAGCTGAATCTAAATGGTAAGTCAAATTTCAGTTTTAAAACTTTGAAGGTTTATTAGTCTATGCAAGTGATGTATGTTTGAGGATGATATTTAATATTAAGTTTATGTTCATATTTTAACACAGTAAAAGTCTACAATGTTTTTAATGAATGAACAATTAACTATATCTGGTTACTTAATAGTACAACATGAGATTTAAATGTGATATTTCCATTAGTTAAATATAGTTACTACAGTTACACAGCAGTTGTTTGTTTTGCTGTGTTTTAGTGCAGTTGAAATGGCTAAAAAGGCTTTGTTGATTACTTTAGTTATTTTGATATCATTTGTGATGTGTTTTAGTGCAATTTATCTGTTTCATAAGCAACATATTATATGGAAAAGAAGCAGAACTACAATTAGTTCATCCACAGTTGTTACAAGACCATGTTATCCTTTAAGAGGAACAGTTCCACCACATATTGTAGTCAATATAACTCAATTTCCATTTACTTTAGATTTATGCAGATTAACTACTTATAAGTGTCAAGTCTGTAATTGCCAAAATGCTTCTGGTTGTCATAACGTCTCCAACAGTTACAATGTCTAAGAATGTTACAATGTTTCGAGATGTTACTATGTTTCTGGGTTTTATACTGGATAAGACACTGCAAAATATTCAAGTATGAAAGTAAGGTTAAATGTTATGAATAAGATGTAATTTAGCAAAGATTGAATTATAACAACAGCAACAATTACTACTATGGACTACTATTTTATTGTATTTTAAATTTTACAACAGTTTTTATGATTACAAAGAATTAGGTTGTTATTTTGACACCAGTTTTCAATTTCGTATTGTATATAATTGAATGATTTATAATTAACCGTGTAGTCTTGTACATATACATGAACGGTTAGTTTGATTATTAAATTTATGATCTTTGTTGACAAATAAAAGTAAATAACTCAGTGCATAGAGTGTCATCCCAAGCCCAATTGAAATCTTCACAGTGAAGTACACAATCTTGATTGTCATTGCCATTGTCTGGTTGTTTATATCCCCAATTAAAGTAAGTGACTGGTAAGTTGTCATGTGACCATATAAATTGTCCTTCAGTTGTTATATCATTAGCTCCAATCCAAAAACCTAAATTTTTAATACCGGTAATAATTGATTTATTGGCTAATATAATGGATAGTTTATTTTTAAAATTTGTTAATTTTTTAAGTTTTTTATTATAGAATAAATGTTTAGCTATATTTTAAATAATGAAGCTATCTTTACAATAGTACATACCATGATATCCCTGGTAGTTTTCCAATATATGCTCAACTATTAGTAGGTTTTCATTGTAGTTTAGTGGATGAGCTAAATCAGTCCCAATGTTATTACAATTAGCAAGTGCATTGTCCCATGTTGATCGAGTTGTATCAAATTTATAACAGTTTTCACCAAGTTTTACAAAGTCAGTGTCACAAATCAATGCTTTTACATTTGTGCCATCTAAAATCAAATTTAACAATTTCATTTAAATATTTACATTTGTTATACTGACAATTGCATCTGAAAATACTCACGATTTTGGTTGAAAGTATTAAGTATTGAACCCTTATTGAAGCTTACCAGATACAAAATAAGAAAAAAACTAAAAAATCCTTTCATTTTTAGTTTTTTAATCGAAAAATGATATATTTCATAAGTGTACAGCAGTGGTTTGTTAATGTAGAATTGCAGACGATTGAGGTTTATGTACTTTGTGAATTTCCATTTTATCGGTATTTCAATCTAACTTTACGATTACTTTGGTAATAATCTCATCAAGGGTATAACGAAATGAATAATCTTGAGTAGCTTTATAAAAAAGTTTAGTTTCGTATTTGTAACAAGATTTTGTTATGAATATATTTGTTCAACACGAATTAAATTACAGCCAATCCAACAACGCTTTTTACTAGAAATCTTTGCTTTAATAAGAAAAGAGCGTAATTGTTATAAGTGAATTTCACTGTTTTTAATTTGCAATGACTTTTTTTAAAAATTAGTTTAATTCATGAAAACGTTTTACAACTTTAGTCATTTATCATTTACTAAACTTTCGGTTTAGACGAGGAAATATAATAAACAAAATAGTTTGTTTTTTTATCAAAGTTGTTGATTGCTTGGTTGTTTTGAATACAAAAATTTACAAAAACAAGATAGGAAAACCATTGCAAATTGGTATCTACAGGATTTGATATGACTAAAATATTGGGTGACACAATTACTTGTTGATTTTCCTTATTGAAAATGTTAGAAAAAACTGATATGAAATTCAGTTTCTTATTATTTAGCTTTCATTTGAAGTTGTGTCAGATCAACAATAAATTGAGAATAGTCTGAAATTAAAAAGTTAAATAAATCGCTAATTTAAATAACACTTATATGATTAATTAATAATAAAAACAGTTTAATCAACTTTGTTATTTAAGATTCTTTGTTAATGAAAACCAATGGAAACATTATAAAAAGCAAAGACAATAACAAAGAATCTTAAATATTAAAATGAATAGTAATAACAGCAATGTTTATGTCATGAATTGTAATGTATTGGATTATACGATTACTTTTAATTTTATAAAACAAATTACTATTAAATCCATTGCAATAAAATATTAACTTGTCATTATGACAAAAGTTTATATTAATTATTAATAATTATTGTGTTTATTGAAAAAGTTTCGTATATAAATACTCACTAAAATCACGATTTCTTGATGTTTTGAACAGTTACACATAATAGATAAGCAAATAAAGTCAATTTTAATTCATTATGTCAGGAATTTAATCAATTTTTATTTGTGTCTTCAGAACTGTACTAGATAGTTTATTTAGTTACATTGACTTGATGTGAGTACCGTGTTATACTTTGTGATTTACATTTGCTTACAATAAAAACTTTAATTACAATTTTGAAATTTAAATAAATGCTGCAAATTTAAGTGGAAAAACATTATAGTTTATGTCGGTTTAGGGTTTAGTTTTATTATGGGATTTGTGACTTTTACTGACAGATACAATGAAATTTTAAATTACAATTAATATTTTTCTATCTCCAATTGTATCTTTCACAGTGAAATGCACAATCAGAAATTTCAATGATATTGTTTGGCTCTCTAGATCTTTAATTCGAGTAACCGATTGTACATAGAGTAAATGACTTATATCATTATTATAATTGGTATAGGTTTAATGGTTAGTTTTATTATGAAATCTATGATTTTTGTTGACAAATAAAAAAATGTAGATCACTGCATGGAGCGTCATTCCATCCCCAATTCAATAATTCCCATTGATTTACACAGTCTTCATTGTTTTTTTCATTGCCATTGTCTGGTTCTTGATATCCCCAATTAAAGTAATTTACAGTTGAGTTGTCATGTGACCAAATATAGTTTCCTTCACTTGCTTTATCATTTGCTCCCATCCAAAAAGCTAAAGTTTTAATAAGAATTGGTTTGTTAATCAAACTGTATAATGGATTGGATGATGAATGTGGTACTACTATTGTTATAATATTTACCTCCATATCCCTGGTAGTTATCTAAAAGATACTCAATTATTAATCTATTTTCATCGTAGTTTAATGGATGTGCTAAATCAGCCCCAATGCTATTACAAATGGCAAGAGCATCGTCCCATGTTATTCCAGTTGTATCAAACAAATAGCAGTTTTCACCAAGTGCTACAAAGCCATTGTCACAAGTTGGTGCTTGTACATTTTTAGCATCTAAAAGCAAATTTAATAACCAGTTTTAATAGTTTGATTGAATTATTTGCATTTATTTTACTGTAAATTACAGGCAGTTTTTGACTTACATAACTTCTATTAGCATAAAACCGCGAGTTACATAAACAAATTTTAAACTTACAGTAAATAAACATACAGAAGTACTGTACAATAATGTGGGTAATGTGTAATTGAAAACACGTTGAAGCTGATATGTTATTCCTTTCTATTATGGGTCACGTGCAATACTGTAGAATAATAAAAGCACAGCATATTCAGCATATGTGCGTGCGTTCTATTTCATTAAAATTTGACAGTGTAAAGTTTACACTGTAAACGATAACATGTTGAAAATGGTGTGTTTTTATATTTTACAGTTGGTCACGTGCAATGCTGTAGAATAATAAAAGCATAGCATATTCAGCATATGTGCGTGCGTTCTATTTCATTAAAATTTGTCAGTGTAAACGATATGTTGAAAAGGGTGTGTTTTTATGTTCTACAGTGGGTCACGTGCAATGCTGTAGGATGTGAAAAGCATACCGATCTCAGCATGCTGTATTTGAATCTTAAGATTATTACTGTAATTATTGTTTGGTTATTTAATAACTTGTTTTAACATCACTTACTAATATAATGATGCTTTGAACTTAATATATGATCACTTGAACAGTTTTTTCATTATAAATAATGATTTTTCGGACTTGTATAAAACCAGAGTTGCATCATGAACACTGGAAATATCTAATTATGTATCTCGAGAACTGCCTGTAATTCATAAAATGCTTACCATTTTTGTCGACAACATTTAGTATTGAACACATATTGGTGCTTGCTAAACATAAAATAAGAAAAAAACCAAAAAATTCTTTCATTTTTAGTTTCTTAGTCGAAAAATGAAATATTCCAGTGAATGTTATTAAAAGTGCACAACAAATATATTAATGTGGTTTGTGTAATCTATGAATCTTTATCGGTATTTCAATCTGATTTTATATCTGATGAGATTATTTTCAAAGTTATTGTAGTGTTAATGATATCAAGTGAAATAATCTCGAGTGGTTTAGTAAAAAAAAAGTTTTTGTTTTGTGTTTGTACCAAGAGTTTTTTTATTTATTAATTAAATTGTTGACAATTCATTTAACATCTTTTACTTGAAATCTTTGCTCTAATTAGAAAAGAGCAAAATCGTTATAAACGGATTTCACTGTTTTCAATTCAATTTGCAATGATTTTCTTAAAAATTAATTTAAACTTCACCAAAATTGGTACAGTATTAAAAGTTCAATAAATGATAAATGAGCAATGTAGACTTGTTTTAGACGAGGAAATATAATAAACAAAATCTTTTTTTATCAAAGTTGATGATGTTTCTGAGAAATGAAGCTGTGGATGATATTTAATACTAAGTTTACAGTAATATTTTAACACTGTAAAAGTCTACAATGCTTTTAATTTAACTATATCTGGTTACTTGATAGTACAACATGAGATTTAAATGTGATATTTCCATTATTTAAATACAGTTTACACAGCAATTGTTCGTCTTAATGTGTTTTTAGTGCAGTTGAAATGGCTAAAAAAGCTGTGTTTATTACTTTGACTATTTTTATATCATTTGTGATGTATTTTAGTGCAATTTATCTGTTTCATAATCAACATGAAAGATGTAAAAGAAGCAGAACAACAACAAATTGTTCATCTACTTCTGTTACAAGACCATGTTATCCTTTAAGAAGAACAGTTCCACCTCATATTATAGTCAATATAACTCAATTTCCATACAATTTAGATTTATGCAGATTAACTACTTGTAAGTGTCAAGTCTGTAATTGCCAAAATGCTTCTGGTTGTCATAATGTCTCCAACAGTCTCAATGTCTAAGAATGTTACAATGTTTCGAGATGTTACTGGGTTTTATACACTGCAAAATATGCAAGTATGATTAACTGTTAGGAATAAATGCCATTTACCACCATGTTTACTATCATAAACTATCAGTATTGCTAAGTTAGTTATAACGTAAGATTAGCTTGTCATTGTTGCTCAAGTTAGCAATTTCAAATGTTAAATATCATTTATTAGTTTGTGGTGAAAACTTGTAGTCAGTTGTTTTCACTATAAAAACGTAGCCTAATCAACAGATTTATTTTATTTATTAAAATATTGAAAACAATAAATCTAAATGACTGAAATAAATGATAACAGGAACTAGGAACTGTGATTTTATTGCATTATATTTTTATTTGTAGAACAATGTTTTGCCATTAATGCCAAACTATTAGTTAATTATCACAAAGCATTTGGTTGTTATTATGACATAAGTAAGCAATTAAAGATACCGATACTGATTATTTTTTTAAACTATTTACGCTTAAAGTTTGTGTAACATTATTATTATAATTGACGTAGGTACAATAGGTTAGTTTTATTATGATCTTTGCTGGCAAATAAAATGCCATTTGCTACCGCATGCATCGTCATTCCATGCCCAATTGTATTTTTCCCAGTACTTTACACAGTCTTCATTGCCATTAGCATTGTCTGGTTCTTGATGTCCCCAATTAGTGTAATTGACTGGTGAGTTGTCGTGTGACCAAACATATTTTCCTTCACTTGCTTTATCATTAAGTCCCATCCAAAAACCTAAATTTTTAACAGTTTAATGTTTATATAAATTATATTTAATATAAATTTTTGATTTTCCTAAGTAACATCTACAACTAATAATTATAATCGAATGTGAGCTATCACGATTATAGTATCATATATTTACTGTCATATCCGTGGTAGTTTTCAAATAGATGCTCTAATATTAGTACGTTTTCATCGTAGTTTAGTGGATGAGCTAAATCAGCTCCAATGCTATTACACATGGAAAGTGAATCGTCGCAAGATAATGGAGTTGTATAAAACAAATAGCAGTTTTCACCAAGTGCTACAAAGCCATTGTCACAAGTTGGTGCTCGTACATTTTTAACATCTAAAAACAAATTAAACCAATTTCATTTAAATATTTGCATTTGTTATACTGTTAATTGCATCAGAAAATGCTTACCATTTTGGTTGACTGCATTTGGTACCAGTATGGAACCCATATTGGTGCTTACCAAACACAAAATAAGAAAAAAACCAAAATATCTTTTCATTTTTAAATTTCTTAGTCGAAAGATGAAATAATTCGTAAGTGTACAGCTGGTTTGTTAATGTAGAATTGCAGAAGATTGAGGATTATATACTCTGTTAATCCCAGTGTTATCTGTATTTTAATCTAACTTTATGATTAATTGAGAAATAATCTCATCAAATGTAGGATTAATTATATCAAATGACATAATCTCGAGTGGCTTACCATACTAAAAAAATCTTTACTTCCGTGTTTCTAATAAGATTTCATTATAGATATTAATTAAATAATAGCAATCCAACCAAAACCTTTTACTAGAAATGTTTGCTTTAATTAGAAAAAGAGCGAAATCGTTATAAACGGGTTTCACTGTTTCCAATTTGCAATGATTTTTGTAACAATTAATTTAAATTAAAAATTAGCTCTACTTTAATTATTTATTATTGGTTGAACTTTTGTTCAATTTTGTAAGAAAATATTTTTTTTTTATTGAAGTTTTTGATTAGTTGATAGGAAAGCCTTGAAAACTGTTATCTACATTATTTGACACGTCACAAAACATAATTTTTAACTACTTATTGATTTTCCTTATTGAAAATGTTATTTTTGTATAATGAAAAAGCTGAAATGTAATTCAGTTTTATATTATTTAAGATTTTATTTCAAGTTGTGTAAGTTACTTGCGAATTTTTTAAATTTCTGATTTGTACTGTATTTACTAAATTTTAATTTCTAAATTTGAGTTTTTACCTTTATTGCCAATTCCAGTATATCAAATAAATTAATCTCGAGGAGCTTTAAGTTTTGTATTTGTAGTAAGATTTTGTTATATGTGTGACATCTTATCTGAAAATCTTTACTATCCAGTATTTTATTTTAAACATCGTTATCATCGATTAAACAAGGAAGTTTTCATAAAAAACAATTGTTTATTTTTAATTGATTGGAATGGAAAATTACAAAATTATAAAAGAAATCATTGTAAATGACTTACAATCTTATTTGTTTTGACACAAAAGTCTGATGGCACATCTTCTTATTGACTTTCTTTATTACAAATATTTGATTGACAGAATAGACAACCTGATACGAAATTAAATTTCATATTATTTAAAAAGTAATATTTCATGACAATTAGTTAAAATTAGTTAAAATTAGATTATTCTGAAAGTAAACAATAAATATATTTTAATAAGCAAACTATAGTAATATTATAAATTGTTATAAAGAAATGAGACTAAATCTCATGAGTTGCAATGGAGTTTTGTCTCGTTTCTTTCTTAAAATAAAGAAATGAGACTAAATCTCATAAGTTCCAATGGAGTTTTGTCTCGTTTCTTTCTAAAAATAAAGAAATGAGACTAAATAACATCAGTTTCAATGGAGTTTTGTTTCGTTTCTTTCTTAAAATAAAGAAATGAGACTAATTCTCATCAGTTCCAATGAAGTTTTGTCTCGTTTCTTTCTTAAAATAAAGAAATGAGACTAATTCTCATCAGTTCCAATGGAGTTTTGTCTCGTTTCTTTCTTAAAATAAAGAAATGAGACTAATTCTCATGAGTTGCAATGGAGTTTTATCTCGTTTCTTTTTTCAAATTGATGTGAGTGCAAAGTGTTATTCTGTGTAATTTCCATTGTTTTATCATAAAAACTTTACTTGCCATTTTGGACGTTAAATCAAAGCTGAAAAAAGTACATTAATTATTTTTTGACCTATTCATAGTTTTTACTACTTTTTTGTTTTTCAAACTTAGCAAAGTAGAATATGTTTTGAGTTATTAATTTTTGTTTAGTAATAATCTACAAAGGGATTTAGGAAAGCCTAATTACAATAATTAGATATTCAATTCATTGATTTTATTGATACAGTCAATTTTATATCACAAAATGTGGAGCAGCTATTATTATTACTACTTAATTTAGAGATTTAATGAGTAAAAAATCGTTATGAAAAGGTAAAAGCTTAAAAACGCTAAATTAGTTCACAATTTCACTAATTTAGGAAGTTTTATTAGCTGATTGAGTTGAGAATTTGGATGTAAGATTGAAAAACTGATTATTTATGAATTTTTTCTTAGCCTTTTATGACAAAAAAGTTTAAGACGTTTTTTTTTTTAGTTTTTAAGAAATATTGAGATAGCAGGTATTTAAACTTTGAATTATTAACAGTATTGAAGATTTATCTTTTGGACTACTTTTTTTTAAATAGAAAATTGACGAGACAAATAAAGATTATGATGTTGAATGAAATTGAGATTTTATTTTCTTTTTTTACAGAATATTCTGACTGCTGTTCGATGAGGGTGACAACATTGCTTAAACAGCTGTTTTTCAATGGCGTCGATTGAAAACGATTTCTGTGCGTTAACAACAGTGAATTTCAACTGATTTCGTCGCATTTTGAGATTTTGTTTTAAGAAACATGAAGCCTGGTATAAGATGAACGATGAAAGGGTAAGAAAATATAACTTATTATATCTATCTTAAGATGAAAGTGAGACATATTGTGTTGTAGTTTAAGTCTCGGTGTTGTTTACATTTCATTTTTTTACACATTATAAAGCTTACAAGTAAATTGACTAAAAAGTCTAATATTAAATCGAGTATTACAAGGCTGATTTAACAATTCTTTAGAAATTAATTAAGAAAGGGGGTTTTTTTCAGCAAAATTCCAGTTTTAGTAATAAATTTAGTGTGTTTTAACATATGGAGAAAACATGTTTGGTTTAGTAAATTCCTTTGAGAAAAGAAATGTGGATTTTCTTTAACACTAATCTGCATTGGAATTCAGGATTTCCTGTTCTCTATTGTTCATTTTACTTCAGTTGTTTTCATATTGATAAACTGAAATTTTACCTCTAATTAGTCTAATTATCTAGGGAATACCAAATACAGTGGATTCTCGTTAACACGAACACCGTTACCACGAATTTCTCGTTAACACGAAGCAACATTTTGGTCCTGAACTACAGTATAGGCTTTCCCATACATTTTTTGTTCGTTAACACAAAGTAAAACCCCGTTCTGGTTGTCATAATGTCTAAGAATGTTACAATGATTCGAGATGTTAATGGGTTTTATATACTGTAAAATATGCAAGTATGATTAAATGTTAAGAATAAATGCCATTTACCACCATGTTTACTACCATGAACTACCATTTTATTAAACTGTACAATTGGTTTTATCAGTAATGCTAAGTTGGTTATAACAAAGGATTAGCTTGTCTTTGTTGCTCAAGTTAGCAATTTCTAATGCTAAATATTATTTAATGATTTATGATTAAAACCTAGTACATATTATGTATATGTAATATTATTATTATTGATGTAGGTTTAATGGTTAGTTTTAATTTATAATCTTTGTTGACAAATAAAAGGCCATTGGTCACCGCATGGTCCATCATTCCATCCCCAATTGCACAATTCCCAGTGAATTGCACAGTCTTCATTGCCGTCAATATTATCTGGTTGTTTATATGCCCAATTAGTGTAAGTGGGTGCTGAACCATCGTGTGTCCAAAGAAATGTTCCTTCAGTAGCTTTATCATTAGCTCCAAACCAAAAATCTAAAATTTTAATTATAATTGTTTCGTAATTAAAACAATATAACCTACACTACACACCAACTAATATAATTAATTACGACCAGTATTAAAGTACGCTATATTTACTTTGATATCCTTGATAGTTATCCAACAGATACTCAATTATTAATCTATTTTCATTGTAGTTTAATGGATGAGCTAAATCAGCTCCAATGCTGTTACACATGGCAAGTGAATCGTCCCATGATAATTTTGTTGTATCAAACAAATAGCAGTTTTCACCAAGTGGAATAAAACCAATTCCACAAGATGGTGCTTGTACATTTTTAACATCTAAAAACAAATTTAATAACCAGTTTTAACATTAATGATTTGCATTTACAATACTGACAATTGCAATAGAAAATGCTTACCATTTTTGTTGACAGCTTTTGATATTGAACACATGGTGGAGCTAACCAAACACAAAATTAGACAAAATCCTAAAAATCTTTTCATTTTTAGTTTCTTAGTCGAAAAATGAAATATTCCAGTGAATGTTATTAAAAGTGCACAACAAATATATTAATGTGGTTTATGTAATCTATGAATCTTTATCGGTTTTTCAATCTGATGAGATTATTTTCAAAGTAATCGTAGTGTTAATGATATCGAATGAAATAATCTCAAGTGGCTTAGTAAAAAAGTTTTTGATTTGTGTTTGTACCAAGAGTTTTTTATTTATATTAATTAAATTGCTGGCAATCCATTCAACGCCTTTTACTAGAAATCGTTATAAATGGATTTCAATGTTTTATATTTGCAATGATTTTCTTAAAAATTAATTTAAACTTTACCAAAACTGGTACAGTATTAAGTTTACATTGCTCATTTATCTTTAATTGAATTTTTGTTTTTGACGAGGAAATTGATAAAAAAAATATTTTTTCATTTTAAGTTGTTGATTGTCTAGAATGGAAAATTACAAAATTAAGAAAATCATTGAAAACTGTTACTGTATATGACTACAAGATGTTTATTACTAAATTAGTGCAGAAATCTAGGCATCTAATTCATTACATTTAAGGAAATGAAAAAATTGCTACATAAAAGTGTTTATCACCAAATGTCTTTTATATGACTAATCTAAAATCAAGTAAAATATTAAAGATACCAAAAAAAAAGGTAAAAAAAATCATGACAATTTTAAAAGTATTTTCTTACTATTATTTTTTTTAAACAAAATAGGGTCCTTCTTTCACTAAATTGGTAATTAACATTGAACTTTATTTGAAATGTTGTCAGCTGATGCATTAGAAATGTGTAACTTAGTTATTACATAATTTTCTAGTAACAACGCAGTGACTGTACTGTAGTGAAAGACTAAGAAAAAACAAAACACTTTCCAATCTTTGAGAGATGAAGCTGTAGATGATATTTAATACTAAGTTAACACATTGTAAAAGTCTACATTGGTTTTAATTAATGAACAATAAACTATATCTGGTTACTTGATATTACAACATGAGATTTAAATGTGATATTTCCATGATTTCAATACATTTGCACAGCAGTTGTTTGTCTTGCTGTATTGTATTGAAGTTGTAATGGCTAAAAAAGCTGTGTTGATTACTTTGGTTATTTTTACATCCATTTTGATGTATTTTAGTGCAATGTGTCTGTTTCATAATCAACATGGTAGATGTAAAAGAAGCAGAACTACAATTGGTTCATCAACAGTTGTTACAAGACCATGTTATCCTTTAAGAGGAACAGTTCCACTTCATATTATAGTCAATATAACTCAATTTCCATTTACTTTAGATTTATGCAGATTAACTACTTGTAAGTGTCAAGTCTGTAGATGTCAAAATGCTTCTGATTGTCATAATGTCTCCAACAGTTACAATGTCTAAGAATGTTATAGTAATTCGAGATGTTACCATGTTTCTTGGTTTTAAGACACTGCATAATACAGTATTCTTAAAAGTATCATGAACTACCATTTTATTAAACTGTACAATTTGTTTTATCAGTAATGCCAGGTTGGCAGATTAGTTATAACATAAGATTAGCTTGTCACCGTTGCTCAAGTTAGCAATTTCTAATACTATATACAATATCATTTAATGATTTATTTTTAAAACTTAGTAGATATTATGTATATGTAATATTATTATAATTGACGTAGGTTTAATGAGTTAGCTTTATTATAATCTTTGTTGACAAATAAAAGGATGTTTTCCAGTGCATGGATCATCATTCCATCCATAATTCTGTATATCCCAGTGTAATACACAGTCTTGATTGCCATTATAATTGTCTGGTAGTGCATATCCCCAATTATTGTAACCCACTGTTGAGTTGTCATGTGACCAAACAAAAGTTCCTTCAGTTGCGACATCATTAGCTCCATTCCAAAAAGCTAAAGTTTTAATAACAATTGTTTTGTTAATCAAACAATATAACTTACATCTTTAACTAATATAGTGAGGATTACTACTAACTTAATAATTATTATAATATTTACCATTATATCCATGGTAGTTATCTAAAAGATACTCTACTATTAATCTATTTTCATCGAAGTTTAATGGATGAGCTAAATCAGCACCAATACTATTACACATTGAAAGTGCATCGTCCCATGTTATTTCAGTTGTATCAAACAAATAGCAGTTTTCACCAAGTGGAATAAACCCAATTGCACAAGATGGTGCTTTTACATTTTTAACATCTAAAAGCAAATATAATAACCAGTTTTAATATTTTGATTGAATTATTTGCATTTATTTTACTGTAAATTACAGGCAGTTCTTGACTTACATAACTTCTATTAGCATAAAACCGCGAGTTACATAAACAAATTTTAAACTTAAATAAACATACAGAAGTACTGTACTGTAATATGGGCAATGTGTAATCGAACATACGTTGAAGCTGATATGTTATTTCTTTCTATTATGGGTCACGTGCAATACTGTAGAATAAGAACAACACAGCATTTTCAGCATACAGTATTTGCGTGCGTTCTATTTCATTAAAATTTGACAGTATAAACGATAATATGTTGAATGTGGTGAGTTATTTTATTCTACAGTGGGTCACGTGCAATACAGTAGAATAAGAAAAGCACAGCATATTCAGCATATGTGCATGAGTTCTATTTCATAAAAATTTGACAGTGTAAACGATATGTTGAAAAGGGTGTGTTTTTCTGTTCTACAGTGGGCCACGTGTAATGCTGTGGGATGTGAAAAGCATACCGTTTTCAGCAAACAGTATTTCAATCTTTAGATTATTACTGTAATTATTGTTGGTTATTTAATAACTTGTTTTAGCATCACTTACTAATATAATGATGCTTTGAACTTAATATATGATCACTTGAACAGTTTTTTCATTATAAATAATGATTTCTCTGACTTGTATAAAACCAGATTTGCATCAAAGGCACTGGAAAGATTCAAGTACTGGTATGTATCTCGAGAACTGCCTGTAATTCATAAAATGCTTACCATTTTTGTTGACAGCATTTAGTATTGAACACATATTGGTGCTTGCTAAACATAAAATAAGAAAAAAACCTAAAAATCCTTTCATTTTTAGTTTCTTAGTCGAAAAATGAAATATTTCAGAGAATGTTATTAAAAGTGCACAACAAATATATTAATGTGGTTTGTGTAATCTATGAATCTTTATCGGTATTTCAATCTGATGAGATTATTTTCAAAGTAATCGTAGTGTTAATGATATCAAATGAAATAATCTCGAGTGACTTACTAAAAAAAGTTTTTGTTATTGTGTTTGTACCAAGAGTTTTTTTTATTTTGACAATTGTTGACAATCCAACCAACATCTTTTATTAGAAATTTTTGCTTTAATTAGAAAAGAGCGAAATCGTTATAACTGGATTTTACTCTTTTCAAATTGCAATGATTTTCTTAAAAATTAATTTAAACTTCACCAAAATTGGTACAGTATTAAGTTTACATTGATCTTTTATCTTTTATTGAACTTTTGTTTTAGACGAGGAAATATGATAAACAAAATATTTTTTATCAAAGTTGATGAGAAATGAAGCTGTGGATGAAATTTAATACTAAATCTATTATAATATTATAACACTGTAAAAGTCGCTAAATTAGTTCACAATTTCACTAATTTAGGAAGTTCTATTAGCTGATTGAGTTGAGAATTTGGATGAAAGATTGAAAAACTGATTATTTATGAATTTTTTCTTAGTCTTTTATGATAGAAAAGTTTAAGATGTTTTTTTTTTAATTGAGATAACAGATATTTTTTTAATTATTAACAGTATTGAAGATTTTCTTTTGGTATTACTTTGGGTTACTTTTTAAAATTGACGAGACAAATAAAGATTATGATGTGGAATGAAATTAAGATTTTATTTTCTTTTTTACAGAATATTCTGACTGCTGTGCGAAGTGGTTGACAACACTGCTTAAACAGCTGTTTTTCAATGGCGTCGATTGAAAACGATTTCTGTGCGTTAACAACAGTGAATTTCAACTGATTTCTTCGTATTTTGAGATTTTGTTTTAAGAAACATGAAACCTGGTTAAAGATGAATGATTAAAGGGTAAGAAAATTTAAGTTATTTAGTTAATTTTAAGATGAAAGTGAGACATTTTGTCTTGTGGTTAAGTCTTGGTGTTGTTGACATTTCATTTTCTTACACATTATAAAGCGTATGAGTGGACTGACTAAGAAATCTAATATTAAATCGAGTATTACAAGGCTGATTTAACAATTTTTTAGAAACTAATTAGAAAAGGGGGTTTTTTTCAGCAAAATTCTAGTTTTAGTAATGTAATTAGTGTGTTTTAACATATGGAGAAAACATGTTTTGATTAGTAAATTCCTATGAGAAAAGCAATGTGAATTTTCTTTTAACACTAATCTGCATTGCAATTCAGGATTTCCTTTTCTCTATTGTTCATTTTCTCTCAGCTGTTTTCATATTGATAAGCTGAAATTTTATCTGTAATTAGCATCTAGGGAATACCAAATACAATGGATTCTCGTTAACACGAAGCAACACATTGTGGTCCCAAACTACAGTATAGGTTTCCCCATACATTTTTTGTTCTTTAACACAAAGTAAAACCCTGTTAACACGAACTGATTTTGATCTCCGAATGAAAAATTGCAGATATCGTCAAAGAAAATGTAGAGAAAATCAAAATTTTTTATAAGTTTTAATGTTTTTATAAAAACAAACACAAATTCAATACATTTTTTGCTTATTTTATAAAAAACATTTAAAATTGCATCGTTTTTTCTTAAATGCATATAATGCATGTGAATGCACAAAATGCATAATATTTTGACTCTAATAATGTGAGTTTGACTGTAAAAAATGTCAGTTTAAATTTCAAAAAATGTCAGTTTGACTCTAGAAATGTCAATTTGACTCAAAAAAATGTCAGTTTGACTCTAAAAAATGTGAGTTTAACCAATACAGTATATATTATATTTTGCATGTATTCGTTAACACAAAACCCTGTTAACACGAAGAAAAATCTTGGGCCCGTCGACTTCGTGTTAACGAGAATCCACTGTAGCAAAACGGATGAAAAACCAAAGTATCCACTTCTCTAACTGCAACATAAAGACGCATAGTTTGGTGCCACGTCATCTAAAAGTTAAAACAAAAACCAAATTTAGCTAAATTCAACATTAAAAATTACCAGTAAAGAAAAACTGGGTCAATTGAAGCTTCCAGAATTTAAATCCGGAAATGAAATTAAGTCCATCCTGAGGTGAAATAGCTCATTTTGCGCTAGGTCATTTGGGACCAAAGGGAAATACCTGTTTTTGCTTCTTTATATGACTCACCAACCTCTTTAGTTCTGTATAAAAAGCCCCAACTCTGTGTTTTTCAAATCATTTCAAAAACTGAAATTGTAAGCTGCAGTCTCACCGATTTCTTGTAGACTTTCTTACTTCTTGCAAACATTACC
>JAAFCF010007112.1:7684645-7713981 GCA_013389785.1 Helicorthomorpha holstii | reverse complement strand
CATTCAACATATCGTTTACACTGTCAAATTTTAATAAAATAGAACGCACGCACATATGCTGAATATGCTGTGCTTTTATTATTCTACAGTATTGCACGTGACCCACTGTTGAATAAAATAACTCACCACATTCAACATATTATCGTTTATACTGTCAAATGTTAATGAAATAGAACGCACGCAAATACTGTATGCTGAAAATGCTGTGTTTTTCTTATTCTACAGTATTGCACATGACCCATAATAGAAATGAATAACATATCAGCTTCAACGTATGTTCGATTACACATTACCCACATTATTATTGTACAGTACTACTGTATGTTTATTTAAGTTTAAAATTTCGTTATGTAACTCGCGGTTTTATGCTAATAGAAGTTATGTAAGTCAAGAACTGCCTGTAATTTACAGTAAAATAAATGCAAATAATTAAATTAAAATATTAAACCTGGTTATTAAATTTGCTTTTAGATGTTACAAATGTAGAAGCACCATCTTGTGGAATTGGTTTTATTCCACTTGGTGACAACTGCTATTTGTTTGATACAACTGGAATAACATGGGACGATGCTCTTGCCATGTGTAATAGCATTGGTGCTGATTTAGCTCATCCATTAAACTACGATGAAAATAGATTAATAATTGAGTATCTTTTAGATAACTACCAGGGATATAATAGTAAATATTACAATATATTAGTGATAGCTCTCAATCGATTATATTAGTTGTGAATGTTATTATACTGTAAAAATTTAGTTTTCTGGATGGGACTTAATGATAAAGCAACGGAAGGAAAATTTGTTTGGTCACACGACAACTCAACAGTCAGTTACACTAATTGGGGATATCATGAGCCAAACAATCAAAATGGCACTGAAGACTGTGTATTACACTGGGAAACATATAATTGGGGATGGGATGACTCACTATGTAGCAATAACCATCCTTTTATTTGTCAGCAAAGATTATAATAAAACTAACCATTGAGCCTACATCAATTATAATATAAATGTTACACAAACTTTAAGCGTAAATAGTAAAAAAAATAACCAGTACTGGAATTATAAATTGCTAACTTATGCCACAAAAACTACCTAATGCTTTGTGATAAGTAACTAATTTGACTTTCAAGTCAAAATATAATGCAATAAAATTACAGGTCCTGGTGCTAAACGTAGCTGTTATCATTTATTTCAATCATTTACATTTATTGTTTTCAATATTTTAATAAATAAACTAAATCTGCTGATTAGGATACGTTTTTATAGTAAAACCAACAAACTACAAGTTTTCACCAGAAACTAATCAATGATATTTAGTATTAGAAATTGCTAACTTGAGCAACAATGACAAGCTAATCTTAGGTTATAACCAACTTAGCAATACTGATAAAACAAATTGTACAGCTTAATAAAATGATAGTTCATGATAGTAAACATGGTGGTAAATGGCATTTATTCTTAACAGTTAATCATACTTTTAAGCATATTTTGCAGTGTCTTATCCAGAATAAAACCAAGAAACATGGTAACATCTTAAATCATTGTCACATTCTTAGACATTGAGACTGTTGGAGACATTGTGACAACCAGAAACATTATGGCAATTACAGACTTGACACTTATAAGTAGTTAATCTGCATAAATCTAAAGTTAATGGAAATTGAGTTATATTGACTATTATATGAGGTGGAACTGTTCCTCTTAAAGGATAACATAGTCTTGTAACAACTGTAGATGAACTAATTGTTGTTCTGCTTCGTTTCCATCTACCATGTTGATTATGAAACAGATAATATGCACTAAAATACATCAGAAATGATATAAAAAATAGCCAAAGTAATAAAAACAGCCTTTTTAGCCATTTCAACTGCAATAAAAACACAAGACAAACAATTTCTGTGTAACTGTATTCAAATAATGTAAACACTGTATTATTTTTCACATTTAAATCTCATGTTGTACTTTCAAGTAACCAAATACAGTTAAATTAAACGCATTGTAGACTTTTACTGTGTTAAAATATTACTGTAAACTTAGTATTAAATATCATCCACAGCTTCATTTCTCAAAAACATCATCAACTTTGATAAAAAATATTTTGTTTATTATATTTCCTCGTCTAAAACAAAAGTTCAATAAAAGATAAATGAGCAATGTAAACTTAATACTATAACAATTTTGGTGAAGTTTAAATTAATTTTTAAGAAACTCATTGCAATTTGAAAACAGTGAAATCCGTTTATAACGATTTCGCTCTTTAAGATTTAAAGCAAAAGGGGTTGAATGAATTGTCAACAATTTAATTAATAAAAATTAAAAAAAACTCTTGGTACAAACACAAAACAAAAACTTTTTTTTAGTAAAGTCACTCGAGATTATTTCATTCGATATTAACACTACGATTACTTTGAAAATAATCTCATCAGATATAAAATCAGATTGAAATACCGATAAAGATTCATAGATTACACAAACCACATTAATATATTTGTTGTGCACTTTTAATAACATTCTCTGAAATATTTCATTTTTCGACTAAGAAACTAAAAATGAAAGGATTTTTATGTTTTTTTCTTATTTTATGTTTAGCAAGCACCAATATGTGTTCAATACTAAATTCTGTCAACAAAAATGGTAAGCATTTTCTGAATTACAGGCAGTTCTCGAGATACATAATTGGATAGTTCCAGTGGCCATGATGCTACTCCGGTTTTGTGCAAGTCCGAAAAATCATTATTTATGCTGAAAAAACTGTTTCAAGTGACCATATATTAAGTTCAAAGCATCATTATATCAGTAAATGATGTTAAAACAAGTTATTAAATAACCAACAATAATTACAGTAATAATCTTAAGATTCAAATACAGTATGATGAAAACGGTATGCTTTTCACATCCCACAGTATTACACATAGCCCACTGTAGAGTACGACAAACACACCAAATTCAACATATCGTTTATACTTTTAACTTTTAATGAAGTAGAACACACGCACATATGCTGAGTATGCTCTGCTTTTATTATTTTACAGTATTGCACGTGCCCCCTGAAAAACAGAAAAACACACCATTTTCAACATATTATTGTTTACACTGTTAAAATTTTAATGAAATAGAACGCACGCTCATATGCTGAATATGCTGTGCTTTTATTATTCTACAGTATTGCACGTGACCCATAATAGACACGAATAACATATCAACTTCAACTTATTTTCGATTACACATTACCCACATTATTGTTCAGTACTTCTGTATGTTTATTTACTGTAAGTTTAAAATTTGTTTATGTAACTCGCGGTTTTATGCTAATAGAAGTTATGTAAGTCAAGAACTGCCTGTAATTTACAGTAGAATAAATGCAAATAATTAAATCAAAATATTAAAACTGGTTTTCAAATTTGGTTTTAGATGTTAAGAATGTAGAAGCACCATCTTGTGCAATTGGATTTATTCCACTTGGTGAAAAATGCTATTTGTTTGATACAACTGGAATAACATGGGACGATGCTCATGCCATGTGTAACAGCATTGGAGCTGATTTAGCTCATCCAGCAAACTACGATGAAAACATGTTAATAGTTGAGCATCTAATGGAAAACTACCAAGACCAATGTTGTAAATATTGTTTTGATCCATCATTCAATTCATTATATTAGTTATACAGTAGATATTACTTATATTTACTAAAAATTATATATTTAGGTTTTTGGAATGGAGCTAATGATAGAGCAAGTGAAGGATATTTTGTTTGGTCATACGATGATTCAGCTGTCACTTACTCAAATTGGGGTTCGGGAGAGCCAAACGATGGCGGTAGTAGAAGAGCTGATGAAGACTGTACATATTGCTTTGAAGACTATAATTGGGGATGGAACGACGCAAATTGTGGTGATAAATATCCTTTTATATGTCAACAAAATCCATAGATTTTAAAATACAACAAACTGTTAAACCTAAATCAATTAAGTCATAATAATGACATTTAACATGTCCAGTTTGCATAAGTTTTCAACATAAATCATTAAATGATATACAGTATTAGAAATTGCTGACTTGTGCCATGATTACAAACTAATTTTTAGCTGTAATTAACTTGGTTCAAATGATTGTTTGCATAAAACAATAAAATTGCAGTTCGTGATAGTAAACGTTGCTGTTTTTGTCATTCATTTCAATCGTTTAGACTCTTAAAAGTTAGTTAATTGTATGGAATAATTATTTAAACTAATTTGTTTACTAAAGTCATTACAATCAATAATAACTAATCAATACATGGTTCATGAATGAGCAATTAACCAACCAGATGATGCTGGAAAACAAGAATATTTTGAATCTGATAAATTTATTCCTAGATGATGGTGGCCACTGTTGCTGTAAAAGTTTCGACAGAAGCTTTATAGTGTCGAGGGTTTTTTTTCTCCAACGATACCTATACACTGACTCTTATACATTAGATATTTTCTTGGTACCAAATCAATGTCTAGACGAAAACAACCGCTCTAGATTTTGAGAATTCAATTTACCATCATGAAAGCTTAGCAACCATTGAACAATGCATACAAGTAAACAATAGATCTCAGTAATTAATTAGCAAAGAGTCAAACTTGCATTTTTTAGAGTCAAACTGACATTTTTTATATTCAAACTGAAAAAATATCTGAAATCTGAGAAATATCTGAAAAAAAAGTGGATTCTGTTTTTGCTGCCTGTAAAAACTAATGGTAACCTCAAAAATATTGTAAAACAAATTAAGTTTAATAAATGTACAGTATTTATTAAAAATTTGATTTTTATGGTTTTTTAGACTCAAAGAAACTAAAGAGACGAGACTGGAATTGTAGGGTCATCTTTAGCTTTGGTCTCTTCATGAAGAATCATCCGTGCTGAAGGTTCTGGAGTTGGTTCTTGCTTCTTCTGAAGTTCTTCTTCTCAATCTGAGTCTGACGCTGATAAGAATTTCGATTTCTGAAACTTCATATAAAATGCAATCATGGCGCTGTCCCACGTGGTCAACTCTGACTTGTGTTTCTTCCACCATTTTGCTGCGGAACCGATGAACACCTCATCCAACATGGACAATGCCACTTGCTTGGACAAATTCTGACGGAAGATGTGTCTTTCTAAACGAAGAATGAATTTAATAGCAGAAGAAGATCCTTTAAAACGTCTTGTGAAAGGAGGCGGTGCAGGAACCACACGCGGTTGTTTCAGGCGTTCAAATATCGCATTTAACTGATTCTCAACGATGAGCAATGAAACTGTTAATTCTTGTGGTGGATGATCCTTGGATTCCTTCATCTTATTTACTAACTCAAAGTCTTCTTGGTCTGTGTTGAAGTCCTGGACTGACAAGGAACCAAATTCGGTTTGTAAATTCTCCATGTTTTCGCTGTTGCTGGTTGTGAAGAAACAAATACTCGTGGTAATGTTTGCAAGAAGTAAGAAAGTCTACAAGAAATCGGTGAGACTGCAGCTTACAATTTCAGTTTTTGAAATGAATTGAAAGACACAGAGTTGGGGCTTTTTATACAGAACTAAAAGAGGTTGGTGAGTCATATAAAGAAGCTAAAACAGGTATTTCCCATTGGTCCCAAATGACCTAGCGCAAAATAAGCCATTTCACCTCAGGCTGGACTTAATTTCATTTCCGGATTTAAATTCTGGAAGATTCATTTGACCCAGTTTTTCTTTACTAGTAATTTTTAATGTTTAATTTAGCTAAATTTGTTTTTTGTTTTACTTTTAGATGACGTGGCACCAAACTATGCGGTTTTATGTTGCAGTTAGAGAAGTGGATACTTTGGTTTTTCCTCCTTTTTGCTACAGTGGATTCTCGTTAACACGAAGTCGACGGGACCAAGATTTTTCTTCGTGTTAACGGGGCTTTGTGTTAACAAACACATGCAAAATATAATATTTATTGGACAAACTCACATTTTTTAGAGTCAAACTCACATTTTTTATAGTCAAACTTGCAGTTTTTATAGTCAAACTCACATTTTTTAGAGTTAAAATATTATGAATTTTTTGTATTTACATGCATTATTTGCATTTAAGAAAAAAACGATGCAATTTTAAATTTTTTTCATAAAAACAAACAAAAAAATTTATTGAATTTGTATTTGTTTTTATAAAAACATTAAAACTTATAAAAAATGTTGATTTTTTTCTACATTATCGCTGACGATATTTGCAATTTTTCATTCAGAGATCAAAATCAGTTCGTGTTAACAGGGTTTTATTTGGTGTTAAAGAACAAAAAATGTATGGGGAAACCTATACTGTAGTTCAGGACCGCAATGTTGCTTCGTATTAACGAGTGTTCGTGTTAACAAGAATCGACTGTATTTGGTATTCCCTAGATGCTAATTAGAGGTAAAATTTCAGCTTATCAATATGATAACTGCTGAAGGAAAATGAACAATAGAGAAAAGGAAATCATGAATTCCAATGCGAATTAGTGATAAAAGAAAATTCACAACATTTGTTTTCTCAAAGGAATTTACCAATCAAAACATGTTTTCTCCACATGTTAAAACACACTAAATTTATTACTAAAACTGGAATTTTGATTGAAAAAAACCTTTTCCAATTCATTTCTAAAGAATTATTGAATCAGCCTTGTAATAATAGATTTAATATTAGATTTCTTAGTCAATTCACTCATACGCTTTATAATGTGTAAGAAAATGAAATGTAAACAACACCGAGACTTAAACTACAACACAATATGTCTCACTTTCATCTTAAGATTAACTAAATAACTTATGTTTTCTTACCCTTTAATTGTTTATCTTATACCAGGCTTCATGTTTCTTAAAACAAAATCTCAAAATGCGAAGAAATTTCGTTGAAATTCACTGTTGTTGACGCACACAAAACGTTCTAAACAGACGCAATTTAAAAACAGCTGTTTAAGCAGTGTTGTCACCCTCATCGAACAGCAGTCAGAATATTCTGTAAACAAAAAAATAAAATCTTAATTTCATTCCACATAATAAATTTTCATTAAAGAAGATTTTAACTGACTTTTGGTCGTTAACTGATAATTTATTAAACTATTATTAAAACATTATAATTTAATTTTGCTGTTTATAATTTTTAATTTCTGATTCAGCTAATTTAATAAAAATCAAAGTTAATTAAGCTGTTCATTATTAATTTATAATATTGCTATATATTTATTTGTTTACTTTCAAGATAATTTAAGTTGATTTTTAACCACTTGTCATTAAATATTACTCTTTAAATTGAAGTTTAAATATGAAACTGAATTTCGTATCAGTTTTTCTATTCTGTCAATCAAACATTTTCAATAAGGAAAATCAATAAGTAGCTGTGTCATCAGACTTTTGTGTCGAAACAAATAAGATTGTAATTCATTTCCAATGATTTTGTTTATATTTTTGTAATTTTCCTTTTCAGATAATCAACAACTTTGATAAAAAACATTATTTTGTTGTATTATTTTTTCCTCTTATTATAAATACGAAACTAAAACTTTTTTTAAAAAAGCTACTTGAGATTATTTCATTTGATATAATTAACTCTACACTTGATGAGATTATTTCCCAATTAATCGTAAAGTTAGATTGAAATACAGATAATAACATGGGGTTTAACAGAGTATATAAACCCTCAATCGTCTGCAATCATACTTTAACAAAGTAACTGTACACTTGTGAAATATCTCATCTTTCGACTAAGAAATTAAAAATGAAAACATTTTTAGGTTTTTTTCTTATTTTGTGTTTGGTTAGCTCCAATATGGGTTCCATACTGGTACCAAATGCAGTCAACAAAAATGGTAAGCATTTTCTGATGCAATTAACAGTATAACAAATGCAAATATTTAAATGAAATTGGTTGAATTTGTTTTTAGATGGCACAAATGTAGGAGTACCAACTTGTAACAATGGCTTTGTAGCAATTGGTGAAAACTGCTATTTGTTTTATACAACTTCATTATCATGGGACGATTCACTTGCCATGTGTAACAGCATTGATACTGATTTAGCTCATCCACTAAACTACGATGAAAATAGATTAATAATTGAGCATCTTTGGGATAACTATCAAGGAGGTGGATGTAAGTAACGTATACTATAATAGTGATAGCTCACATTCGATTATATTAGTTGTGGATGTATGTTACTTAGGAAAATTATAAATTTATATAAAAATTATACTGTTAAATTTTAGTTTTTTGGATGGGACTTAATGATAAAGCAAGTGAAGGAAAATATGTTTGGTCACACAATGATTCACCAGTCGGTTACACTAATTGGGGACCTGAAGAGCCAAACAATGAAGATAACAATGAAGACTGTGTATATTACTGTGGAAATTATAATTGGGCATGGAATGACGCTTCATGCACTGAAAAACATCCTTTTATTTGCCAGCAAAAATCATAATAAAATTAACCCATTGAGCCTACGTCGATTTTAATAATGATGTTACACAAACTTTAAGAAAAATAGTAAAAAAAATAACCAGTACCGGAATTATATATTGCTAACTTATGTCACAAAAACTACCTAATGCTTTGTGATAAGTAACTAATTTGACTTTCAAGTCAAAATATAATGCAATAAAATTACAGTTCCTGGTACTAAACATTGCTGTTATCATTTATTTCAATCATTTACATTTATTATTTTCAATATTTTAATAAATAAACTAAATCTGTTGATTAGGATACGTTTTTATAGTAAAACCAACAAACTACAAGTTTTCACCAGAAACTAATCAATGATATTTAGTATTAGAAATTGCTAACTTGAGCAACAATGACAAGCTAATCTTAGGTTATAACCAACTTAGCAATACTGATAAAAAAAATTGTACAGCTTAATAAAATGATAGTTCATGATAGTAAACATGGTGGTAAATGGCATTTATTCTTAACAGTTAATCATACTTTTATATTTTGCAGTGTCTTATCCAGAATAAAACCAAGAAACATGGTAACATCTTGAATTATTATGACATTCTTAGACATTGAGACTGTTGGAGACATTATGACAACCAGAAGCATTTTGGCAATTACAGACTTGACATTTACAAGTAGTTAATCTGCATAAATCTAAAGTAAATGGAAATTGAGTTATATTGACTATAATATGTGGTGGAACTGTTCCTCTCAAAGGATAACATGGTCTTGTAACAACTGTTGATGAACCAATTGTAGTTCAGCTTCTTTTCCATCTACCATGTTGATTATGAAACAGACACATTGCACTAAAATATATCAGAAATGATATAAAAATAGCCAAAGTAATCAACATTGCCTTTTTATCCATTGCAACTGCACTTAAACACAACAAGACAAACAACTGCTATGTAAAATGTATTTAAATAATGGAAATTTTACTCTTTTCACATTTAAATCTCATGTTGTACTATAAAGTAACCAAATACAGTTAAATTAAAAGCATTGTAGACTTTTACTGTGTTAAATATTATTGTAAACTTAGTATTAAATATCATCCACAACTTCATTTCTCAAAAACATCATCAACTTTGATAACTTCGATAACTTTGAGAATAATCTCATCAGATATAAAATCAGATTGAAATACCGATAAAGATTCATCGATTACACAAACCACATCAATATATTTGTTGTGCACTTTTAATAACATTTACTGGAATATTTCATTTTTCGACTAAGAAACTAAAAATGAAAGTATTTTTATGTTTTTTTCTTATTTCATGTTTAGCAAGCACCAATATGTGTTCAATACAAAATGCTGTCGACAAAAATGGTAAGCATTTTATGAATTACAGGCAGTTCTCGACATACATAATTGGATATTTCCAGTCTCCATGATGCAACTCTGGTTTTATGCAAGTCCGAAAAATCATTATTTATGCTGAAAATACTGTTTAAGTGATCAGATATTACGTTCATCATTATATCAGTAAATGATGTTAAAATAAGTTATTAAATAACCAACAATAATTACAGTAATAATCTTAAGATTCAAATACAGTATGCTGAAAACGGTATGCTTTTCACATCCCACAGCATTACACATAGCCCACTGTCGAATAAGAAACACACACCACATTCAACATATCGTTTACACTGTAAAATTTTAATGAAATAGAACGCACGCACATACGCTGAATATGCTGTGCTTGTCGTATTCTACAGTATTGCACGTGACTCATAATAAAAAGGAATAACATATTAACTTCAACGTATTTTCAATTACACATTACCCATGTTATTGTAAAATTTGTTTATGTAACTCGCGGTTTTATGCTAATAGAAGTTATGTAATTCAAGAACTGCCTGTAATTTACAGTAAACTAAATGCAAATAATTCAATCAAAATATTAAAACTGGTTATTAAATTTGCTTTTAGATGCTAAAAATGTAGAAGCATCATCTTGTGCAATTGGATTTATTCCACTTGGTGAAAACTGCTATTTGTTTGATACAACTGGAATAACATGGGACGATGCTCTTGCCATTTGTAATAGCATTGGAGCTGATTTAGCTCATCCAGAAAACTACGATGAAAATAGATTAATAATTGAACATCTTTTAGATAACTACCATGGATATAATGGTAAATATTACAATATATTAGTGATAGCTCTCAATCGATTATATTAGTTGTGAATGTTATTATACTGTAAAAATTTAGTTTTCTGGATGGGACTTAATGATAAAGCAAGTGAAGGAAATTATGTCTGGTCACATGACAACTCAACAGTCAGTTACACTAATTGGGGATATAAAGAACCAAACAATCAAAATGGCACTGAAGACTGTGTATTACACTGGGAAACATATAATTGGGGATGGGATGACTCACTATGTAGCAATCATCATCCTTTTATTTGTCAGCAAAGATCATAATAAAAACTAACCTATTGTACCTACGTCAATTATAATAATGATGTTACACAGATTTTAAGCGTAAATAGTTAAAAAAAATAACCAGTACCGGAATTATAAATTGTTAACTTATGTCACAAAAACAACCAAATGATTTTTGATTAGTAACTCATTTGACTTTAATGTCATAAAATAATGCATTAAAATTTCCTGGTACTAAACATTGCTGTTATCATTTATTTCAATCATTTACATTTATTGTTTTCAATATTTTAATAAATAAACTAAATCTGCTGATTAGGCTACGTTTTTATAGTAAAACCAACGAATTACAAGTTTTCACCAGAAGCTAATAAATGATATTTAGCATTAGAAATTGCTAATTTAAGCCACAATGACAAGCTAATCTTTTGTTATAACCAACTTAGCATTACTAGCATATTATGCAGTGTCTTATCCACATAAAACCAAGAAACAGAGTAACATCTCCAATCAGTATGACAATCTTAGACATTGTAACTGTTGGAGACATTTTAAAAACCAAAAACATTATGACATTTGCAGGCATTTTGGCAATTACAGTTTTATAGTGAACACTTATAGTGAAATTCCGGTTATAGTGAAGAACATTTGACCATTTTTTAAATAAATTTTCTCAGTTATAGTGAAATTTTAAGATTTACATGAGGATTTCATGAGAATTACATTACAATTACTTAAGAATTACATCACCATTTTAGATAAAGTGTACTGTACTGTTTTGAAAATCGTAGCAGTGTAAAATTATGGGACATTTAAACTACTGTATTTATTCAGAATAATACAATACTGTAATTGTATCAATGAAAACATATTCCTTATTTTAGAAAGTCCATTATTATTGAAACTAAATCAAGTGTATCAGCTAATGTTTTCAAAGCCTATCCGTTATTAAGTGAGCAAACTAAAATTGCCTGTTGTAATTAGTTATTGAAAATCTCTATTGAGTGACACATAGTACAAATGCTACAATAGATAACCAAAGTCTAAAATAGCAGAATAAAATAGTTTAAATGAGATTGACTTACCATTTAAGATCCAACAGAAATCCAATTGGTTTTAATCCAAGTTTCAGATGCACATTTCATAACCAAATCTGTTTTTCTTCTCTGATTTGTCATAGTTTTTTGCTAGATGAATTTTTGGCACATAATCTTTACACATTTTACTGCTGGATTTCGCGTCTTATTGCATTTTGGCTAATGAATTGAATTATCCAGGTTCACCATGGATATTTCTTCTCACACTAATTTCACATTTTTGTCTCAATAAAAGATGAAATTGGCATCTTTCTTCGAAGCAACTTGTTCCTTGCAGACATTTAAGTTGACATTTTAATATAAGACAGTTATGAATATCCAGTGAAACTGTTTTCACATAGTAAGGAAAACACAAATTCATCTTTGCACTTTGTTGGACGAAAGTAAAATGGCTTGAGAATTTTAACTTTGTTTTCATAACCAAATTGTCTGACCATACAGTAGGTGGGAGAGGCTATTGGACTGCACTGTATGAACAATTTCACTTTAGTTGATGTCCTTGATTTCTTCCAACAAAATCCAAGAAATGTCACTTCATTACTTTGCAATTGAATCCATGAATTTCTTCACCTTTTTCATGCTTTTATCACAACTGTAACTGTAAATAAAATTTAAAAATCATTAGTTTTCTTTTAATATTTTCCAGCAGTTTCTTTCACAGATAACTAATTACAGTTTAAAAGTATTGGTTAATTAGTATCCAAACATCCCAACCCCCTTTTAGCTAATTCATCCCCCAAAAGGGGAAACGTGTTTTAGTTTTTTTCTAGTCTCTCAATTCAGACAAACAACTAATCAACAACTTTGATAAATAATATTTTTCTTACTCTATTTCCTCGTCAACGAAAGTTCAACAAATGATAAAATAATTAAAGCAGAACCCATTTTTAATTTAAATTTGATTTTTAACAAATCATTGCAAATTGAATTGAAAACAGTGAAATCTTATTATAACGATTTTGCTCTTTTCTAATTAAAGCAAAAGGTGTTGGTTGGATTGCCTGCAATTTAATTAATATATATATAATGATATGTTATTACAAACACGGACGTAAAACTGTTTTTATAAAGCCACTCGAGATTATTTCATTTGATATAATTAATCCTACATTTGATGAGATTGTTGTCAAGTTAATCATAAAATTAGATTTAAATACAGATAATAACATAGAGAGATTAACAGAGTATATAAACCTCAATCTTCTGCAATTCTACATTAACAAACCAGCTTTACACTTACGAAATCTTCACTGTAGTATCTCTTCTTTCGATTAAGAAACTAAAAATGAAAGTATTTTTATGTTTTTTTCTTATTTTATGTTTGGTAAGCACCAATATGTGTTCAATACTAAATGCTGTCGACAAAAATGGTAAGCATTTTCTGAATTACTAGCAGTTCTCGAGATACATAATTGGATATTTCCAGTGTCTTTGATGCAACTCTGGTTTTATGCAAGTCCGAAAAATCATTATTTATGCTGAAAAAACTGTTTCAAGTGACCATATATTAAGTTCAAAGCATCATTAATCAGTAAATGATGTTAAAATAAGTTATTAAATAACCAACAATAATTACAGTAATAATCTTAAGATTCAAATACAGTATGCTGAAAACGGTATGCTTTTCACATCTCACAGCATTACACATAGCCCACTGTCGAATAAGAAACACACACCACATTCAACATATCGTTTACACTGTAAAATTTTAATGAAATAGAACGCACGCACATACGCTGAATATGCTGTGCTTTTCTTATTCTACAGTATTGCACGTGACTCACTGTAGAATATAAAACACACCATTTTCAACATATTATTGTTTACACTGTTAAAATTTTAATGAAATAGAACGCACGCTCATATGCTGAATATGCTGTGCTTTTCTTATTCTACAGTATTGCACGTGATTCATAATAGAAATAAATAACATATCCACTTCAACGTATTTTCAATTACACTTTATTGTACAGTACTTCTGTATGTTTATTTACTGTAAGTTTAAAATTTGTTTATGTAACTCGCGGTTTTATACTAATAGACGTTATGTAAATCAAGAACTGCCTGTAATTTACAGTAAAATAAATACAAATAATTATATCAAAATCTTAAAACTGGTTATTAAATTTGGTTTTAGATGTTAAAAATGTAGAAGCACCATCTTGTGCAATTGGTTTTATTCCACTTGGTGAAAACTGCTATTTGTTTGATACAACTGCAATAACATGGGACGATGCTCTTGCTATGTGTAACAGCATTGGGGCTGATTTAGCACATCCATTAAACTTCGATGAAAATAGATTAATAATTGAGTATCTTTTAGATAACTACCATGGATATACAGGTAAATATTATAATAATAATAGTAGTAAATTAGTAGTAATCCTCACTATATTAGTTAAAGATGTAAATTATATTGTTTTACTAACAAAACAATTATTATACTTTAGCTTTTTGGATGGGACTTAATGATGTCGCAACTGAAGGAACTTTTGTTTGGTCACATGACAACTCAACAGTGGGTTACAATAATTGGGGATATGCACTACCAGACAATTATAATGGCAATCAAGACTGTGTATTACACTGGGATATACAGAATTATGGATGGAATGATGATCCATGCACTGGAAAACATCCTTTTATTTGTCAACAAAGATTATAATAAAGCTAAACCATTGAACCAACGTCAATAATAATATTACATATACACAATATCTACTAAGTTTTAACCATAAATCCTTAAATGATATTGTATATAGTATTAGAAATTGCTAACTTGAGCAACGATGACAAGCTAATCTTATGTTATAACTAATCTGCCAACCTGGCATTACTGATAAAACAAATTGTACAGTTTAATAAAATGGTAGTTCATTATAGTAAACATGGTGGTAAATGACATTTATTCTTAACATTTAATTATACTTTGAAGAATACTGTATTATGCAGTGTCTTAAAACCAAGAAACATGGTAACATCTCGAATTATTATGACATTCTTAGACATTGTGACTGTTGGAGACATTCTGACAACCAGAAGCATTGTGACAATTACAGACTTGACACTTACAAGTAGTTAATCTGCATAAATCTAAAGTGAATGGAAATTGAGTTATATTGACTATAATATGTGGTGGAACTGTTCCTCTTAAAGGATAACATGGTCTTGTAACAGCTGTTGATGAACTAATTGTCGTTTTGCTTCTTTTCCATCTACCATGTTGTTTATGAAACAGACACATTGCACTAAAATACATCAGAAATGATGTAAAAATAACCAAAGTAATCAACACAGCTTTTTTATCCATTGCAACTGCACTAAAACACAGCAAAACAAACAACTGCAATGTAACTGTATTTAAATAATGGAAATATCAGTTTTCACATTTAAATCTCATGTTGTACTATCAAGTAACCAAATACAGTTAAATTAAAAGCATTGTAGACTTTTACAGTGTTATAATATTACTGTAAACTTAGTATTAAATATCATCCACAGCTTCATTTCTCAAAAACATCATCAACTTTGATAAAAATATTTTATTTATTATATTTCCACGTCAAAAACAAAAGTTCAATTAAAGATAAATGAGCAATGTAAACTTTGTACTGTACCAATATTGGTGAAGTTTAAATTAATTTTTAAGAAAATCATTGCAATTTGAAAACAGTGAAATCCGTTTATAATTTGATAATACGATTACTTTGAAAATAATCTCATCAGATATAAAATCAGATTGAAATACCGATAAATATTCATAGAGTACACAAACCACAGTAATATATTTGTTGTGCACTTTTAATAACATTCACTGGAATATTTCATTTTTCGACTAAGAAACTAAAAATGAAAGGATTTTTTGGTTTTTTCCTTATTTTATGTTTAGCAAGCACCAATATGTGTTCAATACTAAATGCTGTCAACAAAAATGGTAAGCATTTACAATAATGAATTACAGGCAGTTCTCAAGATACATAATTGGATCTTTCCAGTCTCCATGATGCAACTCTGGTTTTATGCAAGTCCGAAAAATCATTATTTATGCTGACAAAAACCTGTTCAAGTGATCATATATTACGTTCAAAGCATCCTTAATCAGTAAATGATGTTAAAGCAAGTTATTAAACAACCAAGCAATAAATACAGTAATAATCTAAAGAAACAGTAACACATTCAAATACAGTAATACCGTTTGCTGAAAACGGTATGCTTTTCACATCCCAAAGCATTACACATAGCCCACTGTAGAACAGAAAACCACACCACATTCAACATATCGTTTACACTGTAAAATTTTAATGAAATAGAACACACGCACATATGCTGAATATGCTGTGCTTTTCTTATTCTACAGCATTGCACGTGACCCATAATAGAAAGGAATAACATATCAGCATCAACGTCTTTTCGATTACACATTACTGTACAGTACTACTGTTTGTTTATTTAAGTTTAAAATTTGTTTATGTAACTCGCGGTTTTATGCTAGTAGAAGTTATGTAAGTCAAGAACTGCCTGTAATTTACAGTAAAATAAATGCAAATAATTAAATCAAAATATTAAACCTGGTTATTAAATTTGCTTTTAGATGTTAAAAATGTAGAAGCACCATCTTGTGGAATTGGTTTTATTCCACTTGGTGAAAACTGCTATTTGTTTGATACAACTGGAATAACATGGGACGATGCTCTTGCCATGTGTAATAGCATTGGGGCTGATTTAGCTCATCCAATAAGCTACGATGAAAATAGATTAATAATTGAGTATCTTTTAGATAACTACCATGGATATAATGGTAAATATTACAATATATTAGTGATAGCTCTCAATCGATTATATTAGTAGTGAATGTTATTATACTGTAAAAATTTAGTTTTCTGGATGGGACTTAATGATAAAGCAACAGAAGGAAAATTTGTTTGGTCACACGACAACTCAACAGTCGGTTACACTAATTGGGGATATAAAGAGCCAAACAATCAAAATGGCACTGAAGACTGTGTATTACACTGGGAAACATATAATTGGGGATGGGATGACTCACTATGTAGCAATAAACATCCTTTTATTTGTCAGCAAAGATCATAATAAAACTAACCACTAAACCTACGTCAATTATAATAATGATGTTACACAGATTTTAAGCGTAAATAGTTAAAAAATAATCAGCTCCGGCATTATAAATTGTTAACTTATGCCACAAAAACCACCAAATGGTTTTTGATTAGTAACTCATTTGACTTTAATGTCATAAAATAATGCATTAAAATTTCCTGGTACTAAACATTGCTGTTATCATTTATTTCAATCATTAATATTTATTATTTTCAATACAGTTTTTTAATAAACTAAATCTGCTGATTAGGATACGTTTTTATAGTAAAACCGACGGACTATAAGTTTTCACCAGAAACTAATAAATGATATTTCTTACTTGAGCAACAATGACAAGCTAATCTTTTGTTATAACCTACTTAGCAATACTGATAAAACCAATTGTACCATTTAATAAAATGATAGTTTATGGTAATAAACGTAGTAAATGGCATTTATTCCTAACATTTAATCACACTTGTATATTTTGCACTGTCTTATCCAGCATAAAACCAAGAAAGTTTGTTATAACTTGATCTTAATGGTAAACAATTGATGTACAATAAATTACAATTTATAACAGTAAACATTGCTATTGTTATCATTCATTTCAACATTTAAAAATATTATTTTCAGTATTTTATTAAACTAAATCTAATAATTAACCAACGTGCAAGGACACCAATAGAAAATTTAAAAGCAGCAAAGTCAATGCTAAATTATAAATAAAACACCTTCAATAATATGATAATAAAATGATATGATAATAAATTTTCTATTCTGTCAATAACATTTGCCATAAGGAAAGTCAATAAGTAGCTTGTGTTGTATAAAATACTGTAGATAACAAAAAAAAATGAAGAAACCATTGAGAATTGTTATTTCCAATTGAAGATAACCAACCAATCAACAACTTTGATGAAAACATCCTTGTTTACAATTAAAGTTCAAGTAAGTGAAGCATTTTTATGGCGCGTTCATGAAGTGTCATTAAAAACATTTGAGAATGTCATGAGTTACAAGAATGAATCTGACCTTTTCAAAATATCTTCTCTAGATTATTTCATTGTAAAAATTTAATCTTGCACTTTATCAATTAAGTTAGAAATAATATCATGTTTATCATACAAAAACAGATATTGAAATACCGGTACAGATAATGATATGCATAGAGTATATAAACCAACAATCGTTTAAAAATTCTACATTAATTAACTTACTGTCCGCTTGTTTACAATATTCACTGTAATATCTCATTTTTCGATTAAGAAACTAAAAATGAAAGAATTTTTAATTTTTTGTCTTATTTTGTGTCTGGTAAGCTCAAGTATGGGTTCAATACCAAATGCTGTCAACCAAAATGGTAAGAATTTTCTCAAGCAATTTACAGTGCAGTAAATTCGTGTACAGGTTTAATTTGCTTTTAGATGTTAAAAATGTACAAGCACCATCTTGTGACAATGGCTTTGTAGCAATTGGTGAAAACTGTTATTTATTTGATACAACTCCATTATCATGGGACGATTCAGTTGCCATGTGTAATAGCATTGGGGCTGATTTAGCTCATCCACTAAACTACGATGAAAACCTACTCATATTAGAGCATCTGTTTGAAAACTACCAGGGACAAGGAAGTAAATATAGTTTTGATCCATCATTCAACTCATTATATTAGTTATACAGTAGATATTAGTCATTTTTATTTTAAATTTATATAAGAATTACACTATTATAAATTTAGATTTTTGGAATGGAGCTAATGATATCGGAAATGAAGGAAATTTTGTTTGGTCACATGATGATTCAGCAGTCACTTATTTCAATTGGGGACCTGGAGAGCCAAACAATGGCGGGGAAAGAAAATCCAATGAAGACTGTGTAAAGCACAGGGAATTATATAATTGGGGATGGGATGACAGTCCATGCACTAATAAATATCCTTTTATTTGTCAGCAAAGATCATAGATTTCAAAATAAAACGAACTATTAAACCTATAACAATTATAATAATGATAATACTCATATAATGTATGTACAAGTTTTCATTATAAGTCATTAAATAATATATAGTATTAGAAATTTCTGACTTGTGCCATGATTACAAACTAATTTTTAGCTATAATTAACTTGGTTCAAATGATTGTTTGCATAAAACAATAAAATTGCAGTTCGTGATAGTAAACGTTGCTGTTTTTGTCATTCATTTCAATCGTTTATATTTGATATCATTTTCAGCATTTTAATAAACGAAATCTGCTGTTTAAGATACTTTAATGAAAGCCAATGGCAAGTTTTCACCATAAATTATAAATTGGTATAACGATACAATATTAGAAATTGTAAACTCAAATCACAACCTAGTTCTTAGTGGATAACATAGTCCTGTAATACCGGTAGATGAACCCAATATTGTTCAGCTTATTTTCCTTGCAACAGATTGATTATTAAACCGATAATGTAATTGTACTCAAATACATTATTACTTTAGTTATTGTGATAAACACAATCTTTTCAGCCATATCAAATGCACTAAAAACCTTAAGACAAACAATTGCTGTGTAACTGTATTCAAATAATGAAAACACTGTATTTTTTTCACATTTAAATCTCATGTTGTACTATCAAGTAACCAAACACAATGAACTTGCTCATTAATTAAAAACATTGTAAACTTTTACAATGTGTTAACTTAGTATTAAATATCATCTACAGCTTCATCTCTCAAAAAATGGAAAGTGTTTTTGTTTTTCTTAGTTTCTCATTTAAGTCAGTGCGTTTTTACTTGTAAATTATATAATAACTGGGTTACACATTTCTAATGCATCAGCTGACAACATTTCAAATAAAGTTCAATGACAATTACCAATTTAGTAAAAGCAGGACCCTATTTTGTTTGAAAACAAATAATAGTAAGAAAATACTTTTAAAATTGTCATGATTTTTTTTTACCTTTTTTTTTTTTTTTTTTTTGGTATTTTTAATATTTTAATTGATTTTAGATTAGTCATAAAAAAAGACACATTTGGTGATAAATACTTTTATATAGCAATTTTTTCATTTCCTTAAATGTAATGAATTAGATGCCTAGATTTCTGCACTAATTTAGTAATAAACATCTTGTAGTCATATACAAAAGCAATTTTCAATGATTGTCTTAATTTTGTAATTTTTCATTCTAGACAATCAACAACTTAAAATGAAAAAATATTTTTATCAATTTCCTCGTCTAAAACAAAAATTCAATTAAAGATAAATAAGCAATGTAAACTTAATACTGTACCAATTTTGGTAAAGTTTAAATTAATTTTTAAGAAAATCATTGTAAATATAAAACATTGAAATCCGTTTATAACGATTTCAAGTAAAAGGTGTTGAATGGATTGCCAGCAATTTAATTAATATCAAAACTGTAACAAATTCTGATTACAAACACGAAACAAAAACTTTTTTTAGTTAAGCCACTCGAGATTATTTCATTTGATATCATTAACACTACGATTACTTTGAAAATAATCTCATCAGATATAAAATCAGATTGAAATACCGATAAAGATTCATAGAGTACACAAACCACATCAATATATTTGTTGTGCACTTTTAATAACATTCACTGGAATATTTCATTTTTCGACTAAGAAACTAAAAATGAATGGATTTTTTGGTTTTTTTCTTATTTTATGTTTGGTAAGCACCAATATGGGTTCAATGCCAAATGCTGTCGACAAAAATGGTAAGCATTTTCTATTGCAATTGTCAGTATTGTAAATGCAAATCATTAAAGTTAAAACTGGTTATTAAATTTGTTTTTAGATTTTAAAAATGTAGAAGCACCATCTTGTGCAATTGGATTTATTCCACTTGGTGAAAACTGCTATTTGTTTGATACAACTAAATTATCATGGGACGATTCACTTGCCATGTGTAACAGCATTGGAGCTGATTTAGCTCATCCATTAAACTATGATGAAAATAGATTAATAGTTGAGCATCTGTTGGATAACTATCAAGGATATCAAAGTAAATATAGCCTACTTTAATACTGGTCGTACTTTAATACTTGTTTTAATTACGAAACAATTATAATTAAAATTTTAGATTTTTGGTTTGGAGCTAATGATAAAGCTACTGAAGGAACATTTCTTTGGACACACGATGGTTCAGCACCCACTTACACTAATTGGGCATATAAACAACCAGATAATATTGACGGCAATGAAGACTGTGCAATTCACTGGGAATTGTGCAATTGGGGATGGAATGATGGACCATGCGGTGACCAATGGCCTTTTATTTGTCAACAAAGATTATAAATTAAAACTAACCATTAAACCTACATCAATAATAATAATATTACATATACATAATATGTACTAGGTTTTAATCATAAATCATTAAATAATATTTAGCATTAGAAATTGCTAACTTGAGCAACAAAGACAAGCTAATCCTTTGTTATAACTAACTTAGCAAAACTGATAAAACCAATTGTACAGTTTAATAAAATGGTAGTAAACATGGTGGTAAATGGCATTTATTCTTAACATTTAATCATACTTGCATATTTTGCAGTACCGGTATATAAAACCCATTAACATCTCGTATCATTGTAACATTCTTAGACATTATGACAACCAGAACGGGGTTTTACTTCGTGTTAAAGAACAAAAAATGTATGAAAAAGCCTATACTGTAGTTCGGAACCACAATGTTGCTTCGTATTAACGAGAAATTCGTTTTAACGGCGTTCGTGTTAACAAGAATCGACTGTATTTGGTATTCCCTAGATGCTAATTAGAGTTAAAATTTCAGTTTATCAATATGATAACTGCTGAGAGAAAATGAACAATAGAGAAAAGGAAATCCTGAATTCCAATGCAGATTAGTGTTAAAAGAAAATTCACAACATTTGTTTTCTCAAAGGAATTTACTAATCCAAACATGTTTTCTCCATATGTTAAAACACACTAAATTTATTACTAAAACTAGAATTTTGCTGAAAAAACCCCCTTTTCTAATTTATTTCTAAAGAATTATTGAATCAGCCTTGTAATACTCAATTTAATATTAGATTTCTTAGTCAATTCACTCATACGCTTTATAATGTTTAAGAAAATGAAATGTAAACAACACCAAAACTTAAAACAAAACACAAAATGTCTCACTTTCATCTTAACATTAACTACATAACTTGTTTTTTTCTTACCCTTTAATCATTCATCTTTTATCAGGCTTCATTTTCTTAAAAACAAAATCTCAAAATTCGATGAAATTTCGTTGAAATTCACTACATTTGACGCACATAAAACGTTTTCAACCGACGCCATTGAGAATCAGCTGTCCAAGCAGTGTTGTCAACCACTTCGCACAGTAGTCAGAATATTCTGTAAAAAAGAAACATAAAATCTTAATTTCATTCCACATAATAAATTTTCAATAAACAAGATTTTAACTAACTTTTTGTCGTTATCTGAGCTTTAATTAGATTATTAAAACATTATAATTTAATTTTGCTGCTTATAATTTTTCATTGCTGATTAAGCTAATTTAATGATAATCAAAGTTAATTAAGCTGTTCATTATTAATTTATAATATTACTACATATTTATTTGTTTACTTTCAGGATAATTTAAATTGATTTTAAACCACTTGTCAAGAAATATTACTCATTAAATAATAAGAAACTTAATTTGGTATCAGTTTGTCCATTCTGTCCATCAAACATTTTCAATAAAGAAAGTCAAAAAGAAGAACTACCATCAGACTTTTGTGTCGAAACAAATATAATTGTAAGTAATTTTCAATGATTTTCTTTCTAATTTTGTAATTTTCCATTCCAATCAATTAAAAAAAAACAATTGTTTTTTATGAAAACTTCCTTATTTAATCGATGATAACGATGTTTAAAATAAAATACTGAATAGCAAAGTTTTTCAGATAAGATGCCACACATATAACAAAATCTTACTACAAATTCAAAACTTAAAGCTACTCGAGATTAATTTTATTTGATATACAGTACTGGAATTGGCAATAAAGATAAAAATTCAAATTTAGAAATTTAAAAAATTCGTAAGTAATTTAAGAATTTTATAATTTCTGAAATTGCCACTAATTTAGTTATATAGACCTATAAATCAAAAGCCCTTACTAGTTAAGTCATATAGTTAACGTTAAATACTTTTATGTAGCTATTTTTTCATTCTCTTAAATTGAATGAACTACATACCTAAATTTGTGCACTAATATAGTAATTAAAGCTGTACTTTTACCTACAATTAAAAAAACAAAAATAAAAATCTGATCAAATACAGTGGATTCTCGTTAACACGAAGTCGACGGGACCGAGATTTTTCTTCGTCTTAAAGGGGTTTTGTGTTAACGGGGTTTTGTGTTAACGGGGTTTTGTGTTAACGAACACATGTAAAATCTAATATATTTTGGTCAAACTGGCATTTTTACAGTCAAACTGGCATTTTTACAGTCAAACTGGCATTTTTTAAGAGTCAAACTGACATTTTTTAAGAGTCAAACTGGCAGTTTTTAGAGAAAATCATATTTGGACTCACTTTTTACATCATAACAGATACAAAATTTACATTTCAAAATATTATGCATTTTGTGCATTTATATGCATTGTATGCATCCCAGAAAAAACAATGCAATTGTAAATATTTTTGATAAAAAATCATCAAAAACAGTTTTGATTTTGTATTTGTTTTTATAAAAACATTAAAACTTATCAAAATTTTGATTTTTTCTACATTACAAAAAGAAACGAGACTGAATATCATCAGTGTCAATGGAATTTTGTCTCGTTTCTTTCTTAAAATAAAGAAACGAGACTGAATATCATCAGTGTCAATGGCGTTTTGTCTCGTTTCTTTCTTAAAATAAAGAAATGAGACTAAATCTTATTAGTTCCAATGGAGTTTTGTCTCGTTTCTTTATTAAAATAAAGAAATAAGACTAAATCTCATCAGTTCCAATGGAGTTTTGTCTCGTTTCTTTCTTGGTATTACTTTTCTCTACATTTTCACCGACGATATAAGCAATTTTTCATTCTGAAAAACAAAATCAGTTCGTGTTAACGGGGTTTTACTTTGTGTTAACTAACTAAAAAATGTATGGGAAAGCCTTTACTGTAGTTCGGGACCACAATGTTGCTTCGTGTTAACGAGAAATTCGTTTTAACGGCGTTCGTGTTAACGAGAATCCACTGTATTTGATGACATCCTAAACTATTATTTTTGACAATTTTACACAACTTCATATAAAAGCTTAACTAATATAAAACTAAATTTCATATCAGATTTTTCATTTTACAAAAACAACATTTTCAATAAGGAAAATCAATAAATACTCAAAAATTATTTTTTGTGTCGTGTCAAATACTGTAGATAACAGTTTTCAAGGATTTCCTATCAAATAATCAACAACTTTACTAAAAAAAGTAATTTTCTTAAGTTCAACCAATAATAAATAATTAAAGTAGAGCCAATTTTTAATTTAAATTAATTTAAAAAAAAAATCATTGCAAATTGGAAACATTGACGCTTTTTTCTAATTAAAGCAAAGATTTCTAGTAAAAGGTTTTGGTTGGATTGCTATTATTTAATTAATATCTATAATGAAATCTTATTAGAAACACGGAAGTAAAGCTTTTTTAGTACGATAAGCCACTCGAGATTATTTCATTTGATATAATTAATCCTACATTTGATGAGATTACTTTTCAATTAATCGTAAAGTTAGATTGAAATACAGATAACATAGGGATTAACAGAGTATATAATCCTCAATCGTTAGCAATTCTGCATTAACAAAGCAGCTGTTCACTTACGAAATATTCACTGTAATAACTGTATCTCATCTTTTGATTAAGAAATCAAAAATGAAAGAATTTTTTGGATTTTTTTTTATTTTGTGTTATCATGTTATCATGGGTTTCATACCAAATACTGTCAACAAAAATAGTAAGCATTTTCTGAATTAATTTACAGTATAACAAATGCAAATATTTAAATGAAATTGGTTGTATTTATTTTTAGATGGCACAAATGTACGAGCACCAACTTGTAACAATGGCTTTATAGCACTTGGTGACAACTGTTATTTGTTTTATACAGCTCCATTAACATGGGACGATTCACTTTCAATGTGTAATAGCATTGGAACTGATTTAGCTCATCCATTAAACTACGATGAAAACGTACTAATAATTGAGCATTTATTTGAAAACTACCAAGGATATGACAGTAAATATATGATACTATAATCGTGATAGCTCACATTCGATTATAATTATTAGTTGTAGATGTTACTTAGGAAAATCAAAAATTTATATTAAATATAATTTATATAAACATTATAATTTAAACATTTAGGTTTTTGGATGGGACTTAATGATAAAACAACTGAAGGAAAATTTGTTTGGTCACACGATGGTTCACCAGTCAATTACACTAATTGGGGATTTAAAGAACCAGACAATGATAATGGCGATGGAGACTGTGTCTGCCACTGGGTAGTAGTGAATTGGGCATGGAATGATTGGCCATGCAATAATAAATATCCTTTTATTTGCCAGCAAAGATCATAATAAAACTAACCCATTGAACCTACGTCAATTATAATAATGATGTTACACAGATTTTAAGCATAAATAGTTTAAAAAAATAATCGGTATCATTAATTGCTAACTTATGTCATAATAACAACCGAATGCTTTGTGATAATTAACAAATAATTTGGCATTAATGGCAAAACATTATTCTACAAATAAAAATATAATGCAATAAAATCACAGTTCCTGGTTCCTGTTATCATTTATTTCAATCATTAATATTTATTATTTTCAATACAGGTTTTTAATAAACTAAATCTGCTAATTAGGCGACGTTTTTATAGTAAAACCAAAAGACTACAAGTTTTCACCAAAAGCTAATAAATGATATTTAGTATTAGAAATTGCTATTTTGAGCCACAAGACAAGCTAATCTTTTGTTATAACCAACTTGGCAATACTGATAAAACAAATTGTACAGTTTAATAAAATGGTAGTTCATGGTAGTAAACATGGTGGTAAATGGCATTTATTCATAACAGTTAATCATACTTTTAAGCATACTATGCAGTGTCTTATCCAGTATAAAACCAAGAAACATAGTAACATTTCCATTCATTATGACATTCTTGCATATTGTGACCGTTGGAGGAATTGTGCCAATCAGAAACATTATGACATCTGCAGGCATTTTGGCAATTACAGACTTACAGTGAACACCTAAACTCGCTTATAGTAAATACTGGTTATAAGCTTAGTGAAGTTTTCTTAAGGTCTTGGTTGGTCAGCTGTTGATTCACTTGTTAGCTTTTCTCATTTAGTGAAACTCTCATATAGTGAAATTCCGGTTATAGTGAAGAACATTTGGCCATTTTTTAGATAAATTTACTCTGTTATAATGAAATTTTAAGATTTACATGAGGCTTTCTTGAGAATTACATGACCATTTTCGATAAAGTGTACTGTACTGTATTGGAAATCAAAGTATGCAAATCGTAACTGTGTAAAATTATGGGACATTTAAACTACTGTATTTATTCAGAATAATACAGTGTGATGACAATGAAAACTTATTCCTTATTTTAGAAAGTCCATTATTATTGAAACTAAATCAAGTGTATCAGCTAATGTGTTCAAAGCCTATCCGTTATTAAGTGAGCAAACTAAAATTGACTGCTAAAAACCCTATTTCGATATGTCTAAATATGAAAATCTCTATTGAGTGGCACATAATACATGCAAATGCTATAATAATAGGCAACCAAAATCTAAAATAGCAGAATAAAATAGTTTAAATAAGATTGACTTACCATTTAAGATCCAGCAGAAATCCAATTGGTCTTAATCTCAATTTTTAATCTTTTTTCTCTGATTTTAGTCACAGTTTTTTGCTAGATGAATTTTTGGCACATAATCTTTACATATTTTTCAAAGTTTAACCAAAATTTGTCACATTTTTCAGCTGGATTTCATTATCCTGGTTCACAATTGATATTTCCTCACATTTTTGTTTCAATAATTAGATTTGTTGTTAATTGACGTCTTTCTTCGAAGCAACTTGTTTCTTGTCGACATTTTGAAATAAGACAGCTATGAATATCCAGTGAAATTATTTTCACGTAGAAAGAAACACAAATTCATCTTTGCACTTTGCTGAATGAAAGCAAAATGACTTTCTGAGAATTTAAACTTTGTGTTAATAACCAAATTGTTTGACCATGGTGGGAAAGGCTATTGTACTGAACTGCACTGTTTGGTCAAAGTCACCAAATGTACTGCACTTTAGTTGATGTCCTTAATTTCTTCCAACAAAATCCAAGAAATCCACTTCATTTACTTTGCAATTGAATCCATGAATTTCTTCACCGTTTTTATGCTTTCATCAAAACTGAAACTGTAAATAAAATTTTAAAAAACATTAGTTTTCTTCTAATATTTTCTCACAGGCAACTAATTACAGTTTTAAAATATTCGTTAATTAGTATCCAAACATCCCAACCTCTCTTTTACCTACATACTGTACATCCCCCAAAAGGAGAGACGTGTTTTGGTTTTTTTTTCTAGTCTCTCAATGAAGACACAGTCACACAGTAGTTTTACTAGTACTGTACATTAAAAAATGTAAATGACAGGGTAACATATTTACCTTATATTGAATCAATCAACTACTTTGATGAAATTTCCTTAGTTATAACGAGTTCAATATGTGATAAAAATCTATCTTATACTTGTTGATGAAATTGACAGCGATTCACTTAATGAAAATCAAAGTTACAGTAGTTAAGCTGTTCATTATTAATTTATAATATTAAAATATATTTATTTGTTTACTTTCAGAATAATCTAAATTGATTTTTAACCACTTGCCAAGAAATATTACTCTTTAAATAATATGAAACTTAATTTGGTATCAAGTTTGTCCATTCTGTCAATCAACCATTTTCAATAAAGAAAGTCAAAAAGAAGAAGTACCATCAGACTTTTATGTCGGAACAAATAAGATTGTTTTTCAATATTTTTCAATATTTTTTTTTATAATTTTATAATTTTCCATTCCAAATAATTAAAAATTATCAATTGTTTTTTATGAAAACTTCCTTGTTTAATCGATGATAACGATGTTTAAAACAAACTATTAGATAGTAACGTTTTTCAGATAAGATGCCACACATTAACAAAATCTTACTACAAATACAAAACTTAAAACTACTCGAGATTAATTTATTTGATATACTGGAATTGGCAATAAAGGTAAAAACTCAAATTTAGTAAATACAGTACAAATCAGAAATTTAAAAAATTCGCAAGTAACTTATACAACTTGAAATAAAAGCTTAAATAATATAAAACTGAATTACATTTCAGCTTTTTCATTTTACAAAAACATAGCATTTTCAATAAAGAAAATCAATAATAAGTCAACAATAACTTTTTGTGTCGTGCCAAATACTGTAGATAAAAGTTTTCAAGGATTTCCTATCAAATAATCAACAACTTCAATAAAAAAAAGATATTTTCTTACAAAATTAAACGGAAGTTCAACCAATAATAAATAATTAAAAGTAGAGCCAATTTTTTACTTTAAATTAATTGTTACAAAAATCATTGCAAATTGAATTGAAAAGAGCGAAACCCGTTTATAACGATTTCGCTTTTTTCTAATTGAAGCAAAGATTTCTAGTAAAAGGTTTTGGTTAGTTGGCTATTATTTAATTAATATCTATAATGAAATCTTATTAGAAACACGGAAGTAAAACGTTTTTAGTACAATAAGCCACTCGAGATTATTTCATTTGATATAATTAATCCTACATTTGATGAGATTACTTTTCAATTAATCGTAAAGTTAGATTGAAATACAGATAACACTAGGATTAACAGAGTATATAATCCTCAATCGTCTGCAATTCTACATTAACAAACCAGCTGTAAACTTAGGAAATATTTCATCTTCCGACTAAGAAATTTAAAAATGAAAAGATTTTTTGGTTTTTTTCTTCTTTTGTGTTTGGTTAGCTCCATCATGGGTTCAATACTAAATACTGTCAACCAACATGGTAAGCATTTTCTGATGCAATTTACAGTAATAACAATTGCAAATATTTAAATGAAATTGTTTTAATTTGTTTTTAGATGGCACAAATGTACGAGCACCAACTTGTGACAATGGCTTTGTAGCACTTGGTGATAACTGTTATTTGTTTTATACAGCTCCATTAACATGGGACGATTCACT
>JAAFCF010007112.1:7652602-7684635 GCA_013389785.1 Helicorthomorpha holstii | reverse complement strand
CATCCATTAAACTACGATGAAAACGTACTAATAATTGAGCATTTATTGGAAAACTACCACGGATATGGAGGTAAATATGTTATAGTAGCATTATTAGTAGTAGTTAATCCATTATTCAATCCAGTATATTAGTTACGGATGAAACCCATATTGTTTCAATTAACAAACCAAGTACAGTGAATTCTCGTTAACACGAAGTCGACGGGACCGACATTTTTCTTGGTGTTAACGAGGTTTTGTGTTAACGAATACATGGAAAATCTAATATATATTGGTCAAAATGACATTTTTTTTTAGAGTAAATTACATTCAAACTTACTATTTACATTATATTTGAATCATTATTTCCATCATAATAGATACAAAATTAACATTTCATAATATTATGCATTTTGTGCATTTACATGCATTATATGCATTTAAGAAAAAACCATGCAATTTTAAATGTTTTTTTATAAAAACAAACAGAAAATGAATTGAATTTGCATTTGTTTTTATATAAAACATTAAAACTTATCAAAATTTTGATTTTCTCTACGTTTTCTTTGACGAAATATGCATTTTTTCATTCGGAGAAGCAAAATTAGTTCGTGTTAACGGTGTTTTGCTTCGTGTTAATGTATGGGAAAGCCTATACTTTAGTTCGAGACCGCAATGTTGCTTCGTGTTAACGAGAAATTTGTGTTAATGGCGTTTGTGTTAACTAGAATCCACTGTATTACTAAAATTTAGTTTTTTGGATGGGACTTAATGATAAAACAACTGAAGGAAAATATGTTTGGTCACACGATGGTTCACCAGTCAATTACACTAATTGGGGGTTTGAACAACCAGACAATGGTGGCAATGAAGATTGTGGAAGCTTCTGGGAAAAATCGAATTGGGGATGGGATGACGATACATGCACTAATAAATGTCCTTTTATTTGTCAGCAAAAATAATAGATTTCATAATAAAACTAACCATTGAACCAATATTAATTCTAATAATAATATTACACATAGGGCCGAAATGACTTTTGTGGGGCCGGGTGCATAAACTGACAAAAAAAAAAAAAGAAATGTTTCCCCTAAAATTTTTCTAAAAAACAAATTTGCGTAGACGCGCTGCACCCGCGTTTTTCCTGTGTAATTTACACATACGGTATGTACAACTTATACTTATAAATCTTTAACACTAAACTTGACTCTGTTTAAGCTTAAAATCCACATAATGTCATTAAATATAAGAATTTGTCATTTTTAAGTTCTCAATAAAATCTTAACTTGTCATAAAATAAAAATTAAATACTGTACTGTATACTCTTTTTTTTTTTTTTTTTGGTAATGTACTTTAAAGAGACAAAGGTCTTTTAGAACCAATTGAACCAGGAAAGCTGTAAATGTTTTCTTACTGTGTTTTCATTTCGACAAGAAAATTGTTAATTCCATAATTAAAAAATAAACACAAAAAAAAAACTTTTAAACAATTTTAAAAATAAAATTTGTATGTTTTTTTTTTTTTTAGATTTTAAATACTTCACTAACATAACTTAATCAGCTACAAGAACCAATGTGTATCACAGCAAGGCTGTTGTAATAAACAGACTATAGTGATATCTAGTACAGTTCTCATGACACAAACGAAAAATAAATGGTTGTTTTGATGGCTGAATCGCAACGAATTCGTAAGTTTGTACAGTAATTCACTTTTTTCAATCTCACATACAAGAAGATTATTAGAGCTTCATAAATTAGTGAACTAATTGAGCACTTCTAAGCTTCTGCCATTGATAACGATTGGATATTTCCTTTATACTCGTTCAATATTGAAACTATAATAATAGCTGTTCTACATTTTGAGGGTAAAAATTGACTATCAATACAATCAATAAATTTAAATTCAATTATTGTAAATAGGCTCTAATGGGTTAATCACCATGAAATATTAGCAAGCATGACCATTTAACAATGCATTTCAAAGGTCATTTCCATTGAGTCTCCTTCTTGTCTTATTTGGCATATCAGAATTTATCAGACTAAAAAGATTTTTAAAAAATACGCAAGTAACTTAAGAATTTTATAATTTCTGAAATTACCACTAATTTAGTTATGTATTCTGTATATTTCCTATAAATTAAAAGCCCTAATTAATTTAGTGATAAATACTTTTATGTAGCTATCTTTGCATTCCCTTAAATTTAATAAACTACATGTCTAGATTTTTGAGCTGTAATTTTACCTATAATTAAAACAAACTTCTAGTCAGTTACAGTATATTTGTTCAAGTTAATATTTTGTTATAATGGATTTAATAGTCATTTGTTTTATATAAAATTCAAATTACTCGTTTAATGCAATAAATTACAAACTATAAACACATTAATTTCAGTGTTTAAGTTTCTTTGTTATTGCCAAAGTTTTGATAATAAAATTTCTGAAATCTGATTAAGCCACGTTAATAAAAACCAATAAAATAATTATAAAAAGAGTAAAGTTGATTACGAAATATTCACTGTAATATTTCATCTTTCGACTAAAATACTGTAGATAATACTCAAATACTGTAGATAACAGTTTTCAAGGATTTCCTATCAAATAATCAACAACTTCAATAAAAAAAGATATTTTCTTAAGTTCAACCAATAATAAATAATTAAAGTAGAGCCAATTTTTAATTTAAATTAATTTTTAAAAAAAAATCATTGCAAATTGAATTGAAAACAATGAAATCCGGTTATAACGATTTCGCTTTTTTTCTAATTAAAGCAAAGATTCCTAGTTAAAGGTTTTGGTTAGTTTGCTATTATTTAATTAATATCTATAATGAAATCTTATTAGAAACACGGAAGTAAAACTGTTTTTATAAAGCCACTCGAGATTATTTCATTTGATATAATTAATCCTACATTTGATGAGATTACTTCTCAATTAATCGTAAAGTTAGATTAAAATACAGATAACATAGAGAGATTAACAGAGTATATAATCCTCAATCTTCTGCAATTCTGCATTAGCAACCAGCTGTACACTTACGAAATATCTCATCTTTCGACTAAAAAATTTAAAAATGAAAAGATTTTTTGGTTTTTTTCTTCTGTTGTGTTTGGTAAGCACCAATATGGGTTCCATACTGGTACCAAATGCAGTCAACGAAAATGGTAAGCATTTCTAATGCCATTCACAGTATAACAAATGCAAATATTTAAATGTAATTGTTTTAATTTATTTTTAGATGGCACAAATGTAGGAGTACCAACTTGTGACAATGGCTTTGTAGCACTTGGTGAAAACTGTTATTTGTTTTATACAGCTCCATTATCATGGGACGATTCACTTGTCATGTGTAATAGCGTTGGTGCTGATTTGGCTCATCCACTAAACTACGATGAAAACATGCTAATATTAGAGCATCTATTTGAAAACTACCAAGGATATCAATGTAAATATATTATACTATAATCGTCATAGCTCACATTCGATCATATTAGTTGTAGATGTGACTTAGGAAAATCAAAAATTTATATTAAATATAATTTATATAAACATTATAATTTAAAACTTTAGCTTTTTGGATGGGACTTAATGATAAAGCAAGTGAAGGAAAATATGTTTGGTCTTATAACAACTCACCAGTCAATTACACTAATTGGGGATTTACAGAACCAGACAATGCTAATGGCAATGAAGACTGTGTAAAGTACTGGGAAGTATTGAATTGGGCATGGGATGACGATGTATGCGGTAGCAAATTGCCTTTTATTTGCCAGCAAAGATCATAATAAAACTAACCCATTGAACCTACGTCAATTATAATAATAATGTTACACAGATTTTAAGCATAAATAGTTTAAAAAAATAATCAGTATCGGTATCTGTAATTGCTTACTTATGTCATAATAACAACCGAATGCTTTGTGATAATTAACTAATAGTTTGGCATTAATGGCAAAACATTGTTCTACAAATAAAAATATAATGCAATAAAATCACAGTTCCTAGTTCCTGTTATCATTTATTTCAATCATTAATATTTATTGTTTTCAATACAGGTTTTTAATAAACTAAATCTGCTAATTAGGCGACGTTTTTATAGTAAAACCAAAGGACTACAAGTTTTCACCAGAAACTAATAAATGATATTTCTATTTTAAGCCACAATAACAAGCTAATCTTATGTTATAACCAACTTAGCATTACTGTACTGATAAAATAAATTGTACTATTTAATAAAATGGTAGTTAATGATAGTAAACATAGTGGTAAATGACACTTAATCCTAACATTTAATCATACTTTTAAGCATACTGTATTATGCAATGTCTTAAAACCAAGAAACATGGTAACATCTCGAATCATTGTCACATTCTTAGACATTGAGACTGTTGGAGACATTATGACAACCAGAAGCATTTTGGCAATTACAGACTTGACACTTACAAGTAGTTAATTTGCATAAATCTAAAGTAAATGGAAATTGAGTTATATTGACTATAATATGAGGTGGAACTGTTCCTCTTAATGGATAACATGGTCTTGTAACAGCTGTTGATGAACTAATTGTCGTTTTGCTTCTCTTCCATCTACTATGTTGTTTATGAAACATATAGATTGCACTAAAATACATCAGAAATGATATAAAAATAACCAAAGGAATAAACACAGCTTTTTTAGCCATTACAACTGCACTAAAAACACAGTAAGACAAACAACTGCTGTGTAAACTGTACTTAAATAATAGAAATATCTGTTTTCACATTTAAATCTCATGTTGTACTATCAAGTAACCAAATACAGTTAAATTAAAAGCATTGTAGACTTTTACAGTGTTAAAATATTACTGTAAACTTAGTATTAAATATCATCCACTGCTTCATCTCTCAAAAACATCAACTTTGATAAAAATATTTTATTTATTATATTTCCACGTCAAAAACAAAAGTTCAATTAAAGATAAATGAGCAATGTAAACTTTGTACTGTACCAATATTGGTGAAGTTTAAATTAATTTTTAAGAAAATCATTGCAATTTGAAAACAGTGAAATCCGTTTATAATTTGATAATACGATTACTTTGAAAATAATCTCATCAGATATAAAATCAGATTGAAATACCGATAAAGATTCATAGAGTACACAAACCACATTAATATATTTGTTGTGCACTTTTAAAAACATTCACTGGAATATTTCATTTTTCGACTAAGAAACTAAAAATGAAAAGATTTTTTGGTTTTTTCCTTATTTTGTGTTTAGCAAGCACCAATATGTGTTCAATACTAAATGTTGTCGACAAAAATGGTAAGCATTTTATGAATTACAGGCAGTTCTCGAGATACATACCAGTACTTGAATCTTTCCAGTGCCTTTGATGCAAATCTGGTTTTATACCAGTCAGAGAAATCATAATTTATACTGAAAAAACTGTTTAAGTGATCAGATATTAAGTTCAAAGCATCATTATATCAGTAAATGATGTTAAAACAAGTTATTAAATAACCAAACAATAATTACAGTAATAATCTTAAGATTCAAATACAGCATGCTGAGATCGGTATGCTTTTCACATCCTACAGCATTGCACGTGACCCACTGTAGAACATAAAAACACACCCTTTTCAACATATCGTTTACACTGACAAATTTTAATGAAATAGAACGCACGCACATATGCTGAATATGCTGTGCTTTTATTATTCTACACTATTGCACGTGCCCCCTGACAAACAGAAAAACACACTATTTTCAACATATTATTGTTTACACTGTAAATTTTTAATGAAATCGAACTCACGCACATATGCTGAATATGCTGTGCTTTTCTTATTCTACAGTATTGCACGTGACCCATAATAGAAAAGAATAACATCTCAACCTCAACGTAGTTTAGATTACACATTATTGTACAGTACTTCTGTATGTTTACTTAAGTTTAAAATTTTTTTATGTAACTCGCGGTTTTATGCTTGTAGAAGTTATGTAAGTCAAGAACTGCCTGTAATTTACAGTAAAATAAATGCAAATAATTAAATCAACATATTAAAATTGGTTTTCAAATTTATTTTTAGATGTTAAAAATGTAGAAGCACCATCTTGTGCAATTGGATTTATTCCACTTGGTGAAAACTGCTATTTGTTTGATACAACTGGAATAACATGGGACGATGCTCTTGCCATTTGTAATAGCATTGGGGCTGATTTAGCACATCCATTAAACTACGATGAAAATAGATTAATAATTGAGTATCTTTTAGATAACTACCAGGGATATAATGGTAAATATTATAATAATAGTAGTACTGGTACCACATTCATCATCCAATCCATTATACAGTTTGATTAACAAAAAAATTCTTATTAAAACTTTAGCTTTTTGGAATGGAGCAAATGATAAAGCAAGTGAAGGAAACTATATTTGGTCACATGACAACTCAACTGTCACTTACTTTAATTGGGGATATCAAGAACCAGACAATGGCAATGAAAAAAACAATGAAGACTGTGTAAATCAATGGGAATCATTGAATTGGGGATGGAATGACGCTCCATGCAATGATCTACATTATTTTATTTGTCAACAAAAATCATAGATTTCATAATAAAACTAACCATTAAACCTATACCAATTATAATAATGATATGTCATTTACTCTATGTACAATCGGTTACTCGAATTAAAGATCTAGAGAGCCAAACAATATCGTTGAAATTTCTGATTGTGCATTTCACTGTGAAAGATACAATTGAAGATCAAATAATATTAATTGTAATTTAAAATTTCATCTTATCTGCCAGTAAAAGTCACAAATCCCATAATAAAACTAACCCCTAAACCGACATCAATTATAATGTTTTTCCACATTTTATTTAAATTTCAAAATTGTAATTAAAGTTTTTATTGTAAGAAAATGGAAATCATCAAGTATAACACGGTACTCACATCAAAACAATGTAACTAAATAAACTATCTTAGTACAGTTCTCAAGGCACAAATAAAAATTGATAAAATTCCTGACATAATAAATTAAAATTGACTTTTATTCGCTTATTTATTACGTGTAACTGTTCAAAACATCAAGAAATCGTGATTTTAATGAGTATTTATATACGAAACTTTTTCAATAAACCCAATAATTATTAATAATTAATATTAACTTTTGTCATAATGACAAGTTAATATTTTATTGCAATGGATTTAATAGTAATTTGTTTTATAAAATTCAAAGTAAACGTATAATGCAATAAATTAAATGACAATTCATGACATAAACATCGTTGTTTTTATCATTCATTTTAATATTTAAGATTCTTTGTTATTGTCTTTCCTTTTTATAATGTTTCCATTGGTTTTCATTAACAAAGAATCTTAAATAACAAAGTTGATTAAACTGTTTTTATTATTAATTAATCATACACTGTGTTATTTAAATTAGCGATTTATTTAACTTTTTAATTTCAGACTAATCTCAATTTATTGTTGATTTGACACAACGTCAAATGAAAGCTAAATAATATGAAACTGAATTTCATATCAGTTTTTTCTAACATTTTCAATAAGGAAAATCAACAAGTAATTGTGTCACCCAATATTTTAGTCATATCAAATCCTTTAGATACCAATTTGCAATGGTTTTCCTATCTTATGTTTGTAAATTTTTTTATTCAAAACAACTAACCAATCAACAACTTTGATAAAAACTATTTTGTTTATTATATTTCCTCGTCTAAAACGAAAGTTTAGTAAATGATAAATGACTAAAGTTGTAAAACGTTTTCATGAATTAAACTAATTTTTAAAAAAAGTCATTGCAAATTAAAAACAGTGAAATTCACTTATAACAATTACGCTCTTTTCTTATTAAAGCAAAGATTTCTAGTAAAAAGCGTTGTTGGATTGGCTGTAATTTAATTCGTGTTGAACAAATATATTCATAACAAAATCTTGTTACAAATACGAAACTAAACTTTTTTATAAAGCTACTCAAGATTATTCATTTCGTTATACCCTTGATGAGATTATTTTCAAGTTAATCGTAAAGTTAGATTGAAATACCGATAAAATGGAAATTCACAAAGTACATAAACCTCAATCGTCTGGAATTCTACATTAACAAACCACTGCTGTACACTTATTAAATATATCATTTTTCGATTAAAAAACTAAAAATGAAAGTATTTTTTAGTTTTTTTCTTATTTTGTGTCTGGTAAGCTTCAATAAGGGTGCAATACTTAATACTTTCAACCAAAATCGTGAGTATTTTCAGATGCAATTGTCAGTATAACAAATGTAAATATTTAAATGAAATTGTTAAATTTGATTTTAGATGGCACAAATTTACAAGTAGTGATTTGTGACACTGACTTTGTAAAACTTGGTGAAAACTGTTATAAATTTGATACAACTCCATCATCATGGGACAATGCACTTGCTAATTGTAATTACATTGGAGCTGATTTAGCTCATCCACTAAACTACGATGAAAACGTACTAATATTAGAGCATCTATTGGAAAATTACCAGGGATATTATGGTATGTACTATTGTAAAGATAGCTTCATTATTTAAAATATAGCTAAACATTTATTCTATAATAAAAAATTTAAAAAATAAACAAATTTAAAAAATAAACAAATTTAAAAAATAAACAAATTTAAAAAATAAACAAATTTTAAAAATAAACAAATTTTAAAAATAAACAAATTTAAAAATAAACAAATTTTAAAAATAAACAAATTTAAAAAATAAACAAATTTAAAAATAAACAAATTTAAAAAATAAACAAATTTTAAAAATAAACAAATTTAAAAAATAAACAAATTTAAAAATAAACAAATTTTAAAAATAAACAAATTTAAAAATAAACTATCCATTATATTAGTCAATAAATCAATTATTACCGGTATTAAAACTTTAGCTTTTTGGATTGGAGCTAGTGATATAACAACTGAAGGAAAATTTATTTGGTCACATAACAACTCAACTGTAACTTACTTTAATTGGGGATATAAACAACCAGACAATGGCAGTGACAATCAAGATTGTGTACTTCACTGTGAAGATTTCAATTGGGCTTGGGATGACACTCTATGCACTAATAAAAATCATTTTATTTGTCAACAAAGATCATAAATTTAATAATCAAACTAACCGTTCATGTATATGTACAAGACTACACGGTTAATTATAAATCATTCAATAATATTTACAATAAGAAATTGAAAACTGGTGTCAAAATAACAACCTAATTCTTTGTAATCATAAAAACTGTTGTAAAATTTAAAATACAATAAAATAGTAGTTCATGGTAGTAATCGTTGCTGTTGTTATAATTCAATCTGTGCTTAATGACATCTTATTCATAACATTTAACCTTACTTTCATACTTGAATATTTTGCAGTGTTTTATCCAGTATAAAACCCAGAAACAGAGTAACATCTCGAATCATTGTCACATTCTTAGACATTGAGACTGTTGGAGACATTGTAAAAACCAGAAGCATTGTGGCAACAACAGACTTGACACTTACAAGTAGTTAATCTGCATAAATCTAAAGTGAATAGAAATTGAGTTATATTGACTATTATATGAGGTGGAACTGTTCCTCTTAATGGATAACATGGTCTTGTAACAACTGTTGATGAACCAATTGTAGTTCTGCTTCTTTTACATCTTTCATATTGGTTATGAAACAGGTAAATTGTACTAAAATACATCACAAATGATATAAAAATAACCAAAGTAATAAACACAGCTTTTTTAGCCATTTCAACTGCACTAAAAACACATTAAGACAAACAACTGCTGTTTAACTGTATTGAAATAATGGAAATATCACATTTAAATCTCATGTTGTACTATCAAGTAACCAGATATAGTTAATTGTTCATTCATTAAAAGCATTGTAGACTTTTACTGTGTTAAAATATTAACATAAATTTAATATGAAATATCATCCTCAAACATACATCACTTGCATACACTAATAAACCTTCAAAGTTCAAAAATGAAATTTGACTTACCATTTAGATTCAGCTTGAGTATAAAGACGTTTAATAGTGCACTTGGATTCTTGGAAATAACCACAAAAGTTCTCCGATTTTGAACACAAATTTGCCCATTGGAAAATTTGGTCCATAACTTTTACATGTTTATCGTAGTTTCACTGAAAATTTATCACATTTTCTTACACTAAACATCTTCTGCTGAAAATCGTCTCATTAAATTTTATCTGATGAACTTCATTGCTCAGATTAACGATTGGTATTTCATCCCACAATAATTACTTTTGCATTTTCTTCACAATAATTGATTAAACTGTAGTTAATTAACGTCTTTCTTCCAAGTAACTTGATCTTTCTTAAACTTGTAGCCAAATAATGGGTGATATTCATGTATAACAACCGTGAATATCCAGTTAAATTCGTCCTTGCAATTTACTAGACAAAAACAAAATGGCTTTCTGAAACTTATTATTTTTGATTGACAACCAAATTGTTTGACCATGGTGGGAGAGGCTATTGTACTGGGCTGCACTGAATGGTCAAAGTCACTTTAGTTGATGTCCTTGATTTCTTCCAACAAAATCCAAGAAATCCACTTCATTACTTTGCAATTGAATCCATGATTTTCTTCACCTTTTCCATGCTTTTATCACAACTGTAAATAAAATTTTAAAAAACATTAGTTTTCTTCTAATATTTTCTCAAAGATAACTAATTAAGAGTTTAAAAGTATTCGTTAATTAGTATCGAAACACCTTAACCCCTCTTTTTAGCTAATTAATCCTCCAAAAGGGAAAAAGTGTTTAGGTTTTTTCTAGTCTCTCAGTGACGTCACAGTAGTTTTACTAGTAAATTAAAAATGTATAACCCCAGTGTGTTTACATTGTTTAATGTATCCGCTGATTACATTTCCAACGAGAAAATAGTCTAATTTTATGATTGGCTAATGGATTTTTAGTTGACAAACTAATTTTTTGCTACAATTAAGTTGATTTTGGTGATTGTTGTATAAAAACAATAAATTATAATTCATGATAGTAAACGTTGCTGTTATTGTCACTTCATTTCAATATTTACTATTCTTTATTTTCAGCATTTTAGTAAACGAAATCTACCGTACTAATTATGTATTGTCATGGAAAACCCATCATAATACATTTATTTGAAACAGAGAAGTTGAATTGACGTGATAAATTAACTTTAATTATCGATTGATGTTTGTTTAATATGATAATTTATTTAACTTGTAATTTTCAAACTAAACTCAATTCTTAACAACTTATCAAATAATATCAAACGGAATTTCATATCAGCTTTTTCGGTCAATCAATACAATATTTTCCACATGTTAGATACCAAATTTCATCATAAAACGTCATCAAATTAAGTAAAACAAACTGGAAATGATGTTGATTATCAATACGAAATTGTTTCAAAAAACCCACTCAAAATAAATTTATTAGTTAAGTAAGAAACTTATTATTAACTACTAACGTTTTTCACAATTACAAGAGATTTCATCGTAATTTGTTTCCTAAAATTCAAAGTATAATCCAATAAAGTACAATTTAAGACATAAACATTGCTGTTCTTACTATTCATTTTATTATTTAAGTTTCTTTGTTATTATCAACGTTTTGATAAATGAAATCTGCTGATTAAGTAACGTTAATGAAAACCAATAGAAAAATTATAAAAAGAGCAAAGTTGATTAAACTGTTTTTATTATTCATTCATTATCTGAGTATTAGTTAAATATAGCGATTTATTTAACTTTTTAGTTTGAGACTAATCTCAATTTATTTTTGATTAGACACAACTTGAAATAAAAGCTTAAATAATATGAAACTGAATTTCATATCAGTTTTATATTTGTTACCAATCTAATATTTTCAGTAATGAAAATCAACAAGTAATTGTGTCATCCAACATTTTCCTCATATCAAATTCTTTAGATACTAATTTACATTAGTTTTCCTTTCTTGTTTTTAAATGTTTTATTCCAAACAAACAACCAATCAATCAACAACTTTGATAAAAACTATTTTGTTTATTATATTTCCTCGTCTAAAACGAAAATTTAGTAAATGATAAATGTCTAATGTAGTAAAACATTTTCATGAATTAAAATAATTTTAAAAAAACCATTGCAAATTGAAAACAGTGAAATCCGTTTATAACGATTTCGTTGTTTTTCTAATTAAAGCAAAAATTGCTAGCAAAAGGTGTTGGTTTGGGTTTCCAGCAATTTAATTATTTTCATGTTTAACAAATATACAAATAACAAAATCTTGTTACAAATACGAAACTAAAACATTTGTTTATAAAGTTTTTCAATTGATATAGTTAACCCTACATTTGATGAGATTACTTCTCAATTAATCGCAAAGTTAGATTTACATGTCGATAACATGGAGATTCACATAGTATATAAACCACAATCGTTTAACAATTCTACATTAATAAACCAGCTGTACACTTGTGAAATATCTCATCTTTCGACTAAGAAACTAAAAATGAAAGGATCGTTTGGTTTTTGTCTTATTTTGTGTTTTTTTAGATCTAATATGGGTTCAATACCACCTGCTGTCAATCAAAATGGTAAGCATTTTCTGATGCAATTGTCACTATTGTAAATGTAAATAACTACATAAACTTGGTTTAATTTGTTTTTAGATGGCACAAATATCAAAGTAGTGATTTGTGACACTGGTTTTGTAAGACTTGGTGATAACTGCTATTTGTTTTATACAGCTCCATTATCATGGGACGATGCCCTTTCTAAATGTAATAGCTATAATGCTGATTTAGCTCATCCTAAAAACTATGATGAAAACGCACTAATAATTGAACATCTATTTCAAAACTACCAAGGATATGACAGTAAATATATTATACTATAATCGTGATAGCTCACATTCAAATATATTAGTTGTAGATGTTACTTAATATAAATTTTTGATTTTCCTAAATATAATTTATATAAAAATTATACTGTTAAACATTTAGGTTTTTGGATGGGACTTAATGATAAAACAACTGAAGGAAAATTTATTTGGTCACATGACAACTCAACAGTCGGTTACACTAATTGGGGATTTAAAGAGCCAGACAATGTTAATGGCAATGAAGACTGTGTAAAGTACTGGGAAGTATTGAATTGGGGATGGAATGACGATGGATGCGAAGCTCCATATCCTTTTATTTGTCAGCAAAGATCATAATAAAATTAACCCATTGAACCTACGTCAATTATAATAATGATGTTACACAGATTTTAAGCATAAATAGTTTAAAAAAAATAATCAGTATCGGTATCATAAGTTGCTAACTTATGTCATAATAACAACCGAATGCTTTGTGATAATTAACTAATAGTTTGGCATTAATGGCAAAACATTATTCTACAAATAAAAATATAATGCAATAAAATCACAGTTCCTGGTTCCTGTTATCATTTATTTCAGTCATTGTTTTCAATATTTTAATAAAGTAAATCTGCTGATTAGTCTACATTTTTATAGTGAAAACAACAAACTACAAGTTTTCACCAGAAACTAATAAATAATAATTAGCATTAGAAATTGCTAAATGAGCAACAATGACAAGCTAATCTTTTGTTATAACCAACTTTGCATTACTGATAAAACAAATTGTACTGTTTAATAAAATGATAGTAAACATGGTGGTAAATGGCATTTATTCCTAACAGTTAATCATACTTGCATATTTTGCAGTGTATAAAACCCAGTAACATCTCGAATCATTGTCACATTCTTATACATTGAGACTGTTGGAGACATTATGACAACCAGAAGCATTTTGGCAATTACAGACTTGACACTTACAAGTAGTTAATTTGCATAAATCTAAAGTGAATGGAAATTGAGTTATATTAACTATAATATGAGGTGGAACTGTTCCTCTCAAAGGATAACATGGTCTTGTAACAACTGTAGATGAACCAATTGTTGTTGTTCTGCTTCTTTTACATCTTTCATGTTGATTATAAAACAGATAAGTTGCACTGAAATACATCACAAATGATATCGAAATAGCCAAAGTAATAAACACAGCCTTTTTAGCCATTTCAACTGTACTACAACAAAGCAAGGCAAACAATTGCTGTGTAAATGTATTTAAATAATGTAAACACTGTATTATTTTTCACATGTAAATCTCATGTTGTAATATCAAGTAACCAAATACTGTACAGTGAACGTCGTCAAATTAAGTAAAAAAAAACTGGAAATGATATTCATTTTCAATACGAAACGTTTCCAAAAAACTTTTAATCTTAAACTTGAAAAAACTAATTGATCATTTATTATTAACTTTTGTCACAATTACAAGTTAATATTTTTTATAATGGATTTCATGGCAATTTGTTTCATAAAATTCAAAGTATAATCCAATAAAGTACAATTTATGACATAAATACGACTTTTCTTACTATTAATTTCAGTATTTAAGTTTCATTGTTATTGTCAACTTTTTGATAAACAAAATCTGCTGATTAAACAACGTTAATAAAAACCAATATAAAAATACTAATGTTGATTAAACGGTTTATTGTTAATGAATTATTGGAATATTATTTAAATTAGCAATTCATTTAACTTTTTAGTTTCAGCCAACTCTCCATTGATTTTTGATTTGACACAACTTGAAATGCAAGTTTAAATAATATGAAACTGAATTTCATATCAGTTTTTACATTTGACCAATCTAATATTTTCAATAAGGAAAATCAACAAGTAATTGTGTTACCCAACATTTTCGTCATATCAAACCCTGTAGATACCAATTTGCAATGGTTTCCTGTTTTGTTTTTGTAAATTTTTTATTCCAAACAAACAAACAACCCATCAACAACTTTGATAAAAAAAAATATTTTGTTTATTATATTTTCTCATCTAAAACGAAAGTTCAGCAGATAATAAATGACTAAAGTAGTAAAATTTTTCCATGAATTAAACTAATTTAAAAAAAAATCATTTCAAATTGAAACCAGTTAAATTCGGTTATAACGATTTCGCTTTTTCTAATTAAAGCAAAAATGTCTAGCTAAAGGTGTTGGTTGAATTGCCAGCAATGAAATTAATGTTTAATCTTTTCATGAATAACAAATATATTCATAACAAAATCTTGTTACAAATACGAAACTAAAACTTTTGTTTATAAAGCTTTTCAATTGATATAGTTAACATTACACCTGATGAGATTATTTCCAAAGTAATCGTAAAGTTAGATTGAAATACACATAAAATGGAGATTCACAAAGTATATAAACCACAATCGTTTATGAATTCTACATTAATAAACCAGCTGTACACTAATGAAATATTTCATCTTTCGATTAAGAAACTAAAAATGAAAGAATTGTTTAGTTTTTTTCTTCTTTTGTGTTTGGTTAGTTCCAATATGAGTTCCATACTGGTACCAAATGCAGTCAACGAAAATGGTAAGCATTTTCTTATAAAACTTACAATTTAAAACTGGTTATTAAATTTGGTTTTAGATGTTAAAAATGTAGAAGCTCCATCTTGTGGAATTGGATTTATTCCACTTGGTGAAAACTGCTATATGTTTGATACAACTGCAATATCATGGGACGATGCACTTGCCTCGTGTAATGGCATTGGAGCTGATTTAGCACATCCAGAAAACTATGATGAAAATAGATTAATAGTTGAGCATCTTTTAGATAACTATCAAGGATATACAAGTAAATATATTGTGTTGTAAATGATGACCAAAATCCAACATATTGTACTTTAATACAGGTCGTATATCCCCTCATCTAATTAACTATACTGTATTAGTTAAGAGTGTAATTTACATTGTATTAATTACGAAACAATTCTGATTCAAATTTAGATTTTTGGAATGGAGCTAATGATATAACAACTGAAGGAAAATATGTTTGGTCACATGACAACTCAACAGTCACTTATTTCAATTGGGGAGAGGGTGAGCCAAACAATATAGGTGGCATTGAGGACTGTGTATGCCACTGGTATGGCAATAATTGGGGATGGGGTGATGCTTCATGTAATGGACAATGGCCTTTTATTTGTCAGCAAAGATCATAGACTTCATAATAAAACTAACCATTGAACCTACATTAATAATAATAGTTTTAATCAGAAATCTTTAAATGATATACGGTACAGTATTAGAAATTGTTAACATAAGTCATGATGACAATCTAAGTTTTGTTACAAGTATCTAACTTGGTTTTGATAATAAAAATTGTTTTATTGTACAATTCAAAATATAACACAATAACTTACAACACATGACAAACATTGCGGTTTTTATAATTCATTTTAAACTTTAAAATTTATTTTTTTTAAGCGATTTCATAAAGAAAATCTGATGCTCATAAATATTCCATTGGTTAACTGACTAAACCATTCATCCTATCGGCATGAAACCTTAAGGGGGTTGTTGAATACACTCCCGGGATGGTTAGGGTTAAAAAAAATTTAAATATCAACTGCACTAAAACACAGCAAGACAAACAACTGCTGTAAAATTGTATTTAAATAATGGAAATGTTACTTTTCACATTTAAATCTCATGTTGAACTATCAAGTAACCAAATACTGTACAGTGAACGTCATCAAATTAAGTAAAACAAACTGGAAATGATATTCATTATCATTACGAAACTTTTTCAAGAAAGCCTCTCCAAATAATTTTATAAGTAAACCTTAAACTTGAAGAAACTAATTGATCATTAACTACTAACTTATGTCACAATGACAAGTTAATATTTTGTTATAATGGATTTCATGATAATTTGTTTCATAAAATTCAAAGTATAATCCAATAAATTACAATTCATGACATAAACATTGCTGTTCTTACTATTCATTTTATTATTTAAGTTTCTTTGTTATTATCAACGTTTTGATAAATGAAATCTGCTGATTAAGTAACGTTAATGAAAACCAATAGAAAAATTATAAAAAGAGCAAAGTTGATTAAACTGTTTTTATTATTCATTCATTATCTGAGTATTAGTTAAATATAGCGATTTATTTAACTTTTTAGTTTGAGACTAATCTCAATTTATTTTTGATTAGACACAACTTGAAATAAAAGCTTAAATAATATGAAACTGAATTTCATATCAGTTTTATATTTGTTACCAATCTAATATTTTCAGTAATGAAAATCAACAAGTAATTGTGTCATCCAACATTTTCCTCATATCAAATTCTTTAGATACTAATTTACATTAGTTTTCCTTTCTTGTTTTTAAATGTTTTATTCCAAACAAACAACCAATCAATCAACAACTTTGATAAAAACTATTTTGTTTATTATATTTCCTCGTCTAAAACGAAAATTTAGTAAATGATAAATGTCTAATGTAGTAAAACATTTTCATGAATTAAAATAATTTTAAAAAAACCATTGCAAATTGAAAACAGTGAAATCCGTTTATAACGATTTCGTTGTTTTTCTAATTAAAGCAAAAATTGCTAGCAAAAGGTGTTGGTTTGGGTTTCCAGCAATTTAATTATTTTCATGTTTAACAAATATACAAATAACAAAATCTTGTTACAAATACGAAACTAAAACATTTGTTTATAAAGTTTTTCAATTGATATAGTTAACCCTACATTTGATGAGATTACTTCTCAATTAATCGCAAAGTTAGATTTACATGTCGATAACATGGAGATTCACATAGTATATAAACCACAATCGTTTAACAATTCTACATTAATAAACCAGCTGTACACTTGTGAAATATCTCATCTTTCGACTAAGAAACTAAAAATGAAAGGATCGTTTGGTTTTTGTCTTATTTTGTGTTTTTTTAGATCTAATATGGGTTCAATACCACCTGCTGTCAATCAAAATGGTAAGCATTTTCTGATGCAATTGTCACTATTGTAAATGTAAATAACTACATAAACTTGGTTTAATTTGTTTTTAGATGGCACAAATATCAAAGTAGTGATTTGTGACACTGGTTTTGTAAGACTTGGTGATAACTGCTATTTGTTTTATACAGCTCCATTATCATGGGACGATGCCCTTTCTAAATGTAATAGCTATAATGCTGATTTAGCTCATCCTAAAAACTATGATGAAAACGCACTAATAATTGAACATCTATTTCAAAACTACCAAGGATATGACAGTAAATATATTATACTATAATCGTGATAGCTCACATTCAAATATATTAGTTGTAGATGTTACTTAATATAAATTTTTGATTTTCCTAAATATAATTTATATAAAAATTATACTGTTAAACATTTAGGTTTTTGGATGGGACTTAATGATAAAACAACTGAAGGAAAATTTATTTGGTCACATGACAACTCAACAGTCGGTTACACTAATTGGGGATTTAAAGAGCCAGACAATGTTAATGGCAATGAAGACTGTGTAAAGTACTGGGAAGTATTGAATTGGGGATGGAATGACGATGGATGCGAAGCTCCATATCCTTTTATTTGTCAGCAAAGATCATAATAAAATTAACCCATTGAACCTACGTCAATTATAATAATGATGTTACACAGATTTTAAGCATAAATAGTTTAAAAAAAATAATCAGTATCGGTATCATAAGTTGCTAACTTATGTCATAATAACAACCGAATGCTTTGTGATAATTAACTAATAGTTTGGCATTAATGGCAAAACATTATTCTACAAATAAAAATATAATGCAATAAAATCACAGTTCCTGGTTCCTGTTATCATTTATTTCAGTCATTGTTTTCAATATTTTAATAAAGTAAATCTGCTGATTAGTCTACATTTTTATAGTGAAAACAACAAACTACAAGTTTTCACCAGAAACTAATAAATAATAATTAGCATTAGAAATTGCTAAATGAGCAACAATGACAAGCTAATCTTTTGTTATAACCAACTTTGCATTACTGATAAAACAAATTGTACTGTTTAATAAAATGATAGTAAACATGGTGGTAAATGGCATTTATTCCTAACAGTTAATCATACTTGCATATTTTGCAGTGTATAAAACCCAGTAACATCTCGAATCATTGTCACATTCTTATACATTGAGACTGTTGGAGACATTATGACAACCAGAAGCATTTTGGCAATTACAGACTTGACACTTACAAGTAGTTAATTTGCATAAATCTAAAGTGAATGGAAATTGAGTTATATTAACTATAATATGAGGTGGAACTGTTCCTCTCAAAGGATAACATGGTCTTGTAACAACTGTAGATGAACCAATTGTTGTTGTTCTGCTTCTTTTACATCTTTCATGTTGATTATAAAACAGATAAGTTGCACTGAAATACATCACAAATGATATCGAAATAGCCAAAGTAATAAACACAGCCTTTTTAGCCATTTCAACTGTACTACAACAAAGCAAGGCAAACAATTGCTGTGTAAATGTATTTAAATAATGTAAACACTGTATTATTTTTCACATGTAAATCTCATGTTGTAATATCAAGTAACCAAATACTGTACAGTGAACGTCGTCAAATTAAGTAAAAAAAAACTGGAAATGATATTCATTTTCAATACGAAACGTTTCCAAAAAACTTTTAATCTTAAACTTGAAAAAACTAATTGATCATTTATTATTAACTTTTGTCACAATTACAAGTTAATATTTTTTATAATGGATTTCATGGCAATTTGTTTCATAAAATTCAAAGTATAATCCAATAAAGTACAATTTATGACATAAATACGACTTTTCTTACTATTAATTTCAGTATTTAAGTTTCATTGTTATTGTCAACTTTTTGATAAACAAAATCTGCTGATTAAACAACGTTAATAAAAACCAATATAAAAATACTAATGTTGATTAAACGGTTTATTGTTAATGAATTATTGGAATATTATTTAAATTAGCAATTCATTTAACTTTTTAGTTTCAGCCAACTCTCCATTGATTTTTGATTTGACACAACTTGAAATGCAAGTTTAAATAATATGAAACTGAATTTCATATCAGTTTTTACATTTGACCAATCTAATATTTTCAATAAGGAAAATCAACAAGTAATTGTGTTACCCAACATTTTCGTCATATCAAACCCTGTAGATACCAATTTGCAATGGTTTCCTGTTTTGTTTTTGTAAATTTTTTATTCCAAACAAACAAACAACCCATCAACAACTTTGATAAAAAAAAATATTTTGTTTATTATATTTTCTCATCTAAAACGAAAGTTCAGCAGATAATAAATGACTAAAGTAGTAAAATTTTTCCATGAATTAAACTAATTTAAAAAAAAATCATTTCAAATTGAAACCAGTTAAATTCGGTTATAACGATTTCGCTTTTTCTAATTAAAGCAAAAATGTCTAGCTAAAGGTGTTGGTTGAATTGCCAGCAATGAAATTAATGTTTAATCTTTTCATGAATAACAAATATATTCATAACAAAATCTTGTTACAAATACGAAACTAAAACTTTTGTTTATAAAGCTTTTCAATTGATATAGTTAACATTACACCTGATGAGATTATTTCCAAAGTAATCGTAAAGTTAGATTGAAATACACATAAAATGGAGATTCACAAAGTATATAAACCACAATCGTTTATGAATTCTACATTAATAAACCAGCTGTACACTAATGAAATATTTCATCTTTCGATTAAGAAACTAAAAATGAAAGAATTGTTTAGTTTTTTTCTTCTTTTGTGTTTGGTTAGTTCCAATATGAGTTCCATACTGGTACCAAATGCAGTCAACGAAAATGGTAAGCATTTTCTTATAAAACTTACAATTTAAAACTGGTTATTAAATTTGGTTTTAGATGTTAAAAATGTAGAAGCTCCATCTTGTGGAATTGGATTTATTCCACTTGGTGAAAACTGCTATATGTTTGATACAACTGCAATATCATGGGACGATGCACTTGCCTCGTGTAATGGCATTGGAGCTGATTTAGCACATCCAGAAAACTATGATGAAAATAGATTAATAGTTGAGCATCTTTTAGATAACTATCAAGGATATACAAGTAAATATATTGTGTTGTAAATGATGACCAAAATCCAACATATTGTACTTTAATACAGGTCGTATATCCCCTCATCTAATTAACTATACTGTATTAGTTAAGAGTGTAATTTACATTGTATTAATTACGAAACAATTCTGATTCAAATTTAGATTTTTGGAATGGAGCTAATGATATAACAACTGAAGGAAAATATGTTTGGTCACATGACAACTCAACAGTCACTTATTTCAATTGGGGAGAGGGTGAGCCAAACAATATAGGTGGCATTGAGGACTGTGTATGCCACTGGTATGGCAATAATTGGGGATGGGGTGATGCTTCATGTAATGGACAATGGCCTTTTATTTGTCAGCAAAGATCATAGACTTCATAATAAAACTAACCATTGAACCTACATTAATAATAATAGTTTTAATCAGAAATCTTTAAATGATATACGGTACAGTATTAGAAATTGTTAACATAAGTCATGATGACAATCTAAGTTTTGTTACAAGTATCTAACTTGGTTTTGATAATAAAAATTGTTTTATTGTACAATTCAAAATATAACACAATAACTTACAACACATGACAAACATTGCGGTTTTTATAATTCATTTTAAACTTTAAAATTTATTTTTTTTAAGCGATTTCATAAAGAAAATCTGATGCTCATAAATATTCCATTGGTTAACTGACTAAACCATTCATCCTATCGGCATGAAACCTTAAGGGGGTTGTTGAATACACTCCCGGGATGGTTAGGGTTAAAAAAAATTTAAATATCAACTGCACTAAAACACAGCAAGACAAACAACTGCTGTAAAATTGTATTTAAATAATGGAAATGTTACTTTTCACATTTAAATCTCATGTTGAACTATCAAGTAACCAAATACTGTACAGTGAACGTCATCAAATTAAGTAAAACAAACTGGAAATGATATTCATTATCATTACGAAACTTTTTCAAGAAAGCCTCTCCAAATAATTTTATAAGTAAACCTTAAACTTGAAGAAACTAATTGATCATTAACTACTAACTTATGTCACAATGACAAGTTAATATTTTGTTATAATGGATTTCATGATAATTTGTTTCATAAAATTCAAAGTATAATCCAATAAATTACAATTCATGACATAAACATTGCTGTTCTTACTATTCATTTTATTATTTAAGTTTCTTTGTTAATTGTCAACGTTTTGAGAAACAAAATCTGCTGATTGAGCCACGTTAAAGAAAACCAATGGTAAAAATATAAAGAGTAAAGTTGATTAAACTGTTTATTATTAATTAATCATCTCAGTATTATATAAATATAGCAATTTATTTAACTTTTTAGTTTCGAACTAATCTCAAATTATTTTTTTATTTGACACAACTTGAAATGGAATCTTAAATAATATGAAAATGAATTTCATATCAGCTTTTCATTATACGAAAATAACATTTTAAATAAGGAAAATCAACAAGTAATTGTGTCACCCAACATTTTAGTCATATCAAATCCTTTACATACCAATTTACATTGATTTTCCATTCTTGTTTTTGTAAATTATTTATTCCAACCAACCAACAAATCAACAATTTTGATAAAAATATTTCCTCGTCTAAAACAAAAGTTCAGTAAATGATAAATGACTAATGAAGTAAAACGTTTTCATAAATTCAACTAATTTTTTTAAAAAAAAATCTTTACAAATTGAAAACAGTGAAATTCACTTACAACGATTTCGTTTTTTTCTAATTAAAGCAAAGATTTCTAGTAAAATATGTTGGTTGAATTGGTAGCAATTTCATTCATGTTAAATATTTCCATGTTTAACAAATACAATATATACATAAAATCTTGTTTCAAATACGAAACTAAAACTTTTTTAGACAGCTACTCGAGATTATTTCATTTGATACAATTAACCCTTCAACATTTGATGAGATTATTTCTCAATTAATCGTAAAGTCAGATTTAAATACCGATAACATAAGGATTAACAAAGTATATAAACCACAATCGTTAATTTTAAATGATTTAATAATTAGACATTACTAACTTAGGTCATAATGGCAGGCTTATTTTTTTACAGATAAATTAGCTTTAATGATAACAAAAATGGTTATAAACTTGAAAGTGAAATACAATAAATTACAATTCATGACATTCGTTCGTGACTTTATAATAAAAAAAATATTACTCAAGTTTTATTTTTTTTGTCTAAAGTTAATTAATTTTGTTAAACTATAAAGTAACACAATACAGTAAATTCATCATTCATTAAAAACATTGTAGACTTTTATTGAGTTACAAATTTTAACATTAAATAATATCCACACATTCAACATCACTTGTATAAATTTACATATGATTTCTTAGACAAAATTGCATTCACTAATAAATCTCCAAATTTGTCTTTCAAAGTCATGGCTGTGAGTGTTGGTTGTGTAAACTTTCTAAAATTCCCTAATGTTGTTTTGGTTGCTGCTAATATTGATTTCAACTTGTTAAAATTTGCTGCCATTTTAGTAATAAACAAATTAGATTGTGTATTTGGTAATAATGACATTCTGATATCAGTGTTTGCAGTTACAATTAATTTGTTTTTAGGAAATGAACTAACTGAATTCAGCAAATATGTTAGTGCATTCTTAGAGGAGCTGTAAAGTAAGTCATTGGTAGTCATTTTATTAGGAATAGTTGAATAATCTCTTATATAATTAAGAGTTGGTGCTTGTGGCTGTATTTTGACAGATTTAGTAGTCAACTTAAAGGCTAAGTCATTATTTCTTCCAATCATTGGAAGATTTGTTTGGAAAGTTCTCATTTTGTTTTGTAAAGTTCTTTCAGTTGTTTGCAAAGTTCTCTCACTGATTTGCAAAATTCTTTCCCTTAACGGCAACATTATTTCACTGGTCTGCAGTGAAGTTTTCTCACTGGTCTGCAAAGTTCTCTCACTGGTCTGCAAAGTTCTCTCACTGGTCTGCAAAGTTTTCTTACTGGTCTGCAAAGTTCTCTCATTCATTGGAAAACTGGTCTTATTTGCCTTCAAATCTACAGTAGTTGTTGCTGTATTTAAACTGGATATTTTTAAAGTTGGTTTTGATGTTGAAGCATTTTTAGACTGTTTATCAGTTGTTAGCCATTTTCTGCGAGACATTTCTGTCGAATTTGCATTATTCGCATCTGATAAATTCTTCTTAGAAGTTGTTGAAATAATTTCCTGAATGGTTGTTGTCACTGTTGCATTAGGTAACACTGTAGAATTTTCAGCAGAAGCTTTATAGATTATTAGCTTCTTTCTCAAACCTATAAGTTTTGTTTTAGAAGTATTTCTCTGAGTATGAGATAGCATTCTGTTTTCTACTTTGGATTGTTCAGTTGTAACTGCCAAGCAAACAGAGTAATTCTCACAAGAACTTGATTCTATCAGACATGTTGTTACAGGAGATTCACTAAAGCATGTGGTGTCATCTTCTTCAAGAACTCTCATCTTTGGATTATTGTCTTGAGAAAGCGCATCACAGGAAGTAGTTGGTTCTGCCATCAATTCTGTTATTGTAAAGCATTCAGTGCCTAATGGAGTAGCTTGTACAGTTTCACAAGTAGTTTCAGTAGTTAGTAGTTTTGGAACAGTTGTTGTATCATATTCACAAGACGTTTCTGTTTCACAAACAGTTTCTATAATAGTTGGAGTTATTGAGTTACAAGAAGTAGTTTCCAACTCACAAATTGTTTCTGTGGGGATTTGTTCTGCAATGGTGTGTTTGGCAGTGGCAGTGTCACAAGTAGTAGAAAATTCAGTTTCACATATTGTTTCAGGTGCTAAAGTAACAATAGTTCTCACACACGTTGATGATGAATCAGTTTCACATTCAGTTGGAAGCTCAGTTGTTGCTTTGGGTAATGTTATTAAGTCACATGATGTGACTGTTTCTGTTTCACAAACAGTTTCTGTAGTTTGCAGTTCACACAAAGTTGTCTCACTGCATTCAGGCAAATCACTCAATTTAGTTGTCAAAACCAACATTTCACAAAGTGTTGATGTTTCTGTTTCACAAACAGTTTCTGAAGTTGTTGGAAGTGTTTCACACAGTGTTGTTTCACTACATTCAGGCAAATCACTTAATTTGGTTGTTATTACTGCAATTTCACATGGTGTTGATGTTTCTGTTTCACAAACAGTTTCAGTTGTTGTTGGAAGTGTTTCACATAAAGTTGTTTCACTACATTCTGGTAAATCAGTTATTGTAGTTGTTAGTACTACAATGTCACATGGTGTTGATGTTTCTGTTTCACAAACAGTTTCAGTTGTTGTTGGAAGTGTTTCACATAGAGTTGTTTCACTGCATTCAGGTAACTCTGTAGGTGATGTTGGTATCAACATATCACATGTTGTTGATGTTTCAATTTCACACTCAGTTTCAGTTGTTTCACAAGGTGTTGTGGTTGTGATTGTAGTTGATTCTGTTTCACATTCTGTTTCTGTTGTTGTTACACATTCAGTTTCAGTCTCTGTTTCACATAATGTTACACAAGTGCTTGGCTCTGTCACACAAGGTGTTTCACATAAAGTTGACTCAGTTTCACATTCAGTCACACAAGATGTACTTGGCGATGTTATTGCAGTTACACATTCAGTGTCTGTTTCTGTTTCACATAAAGTTAAACATGAAGTTGTCTCTGTCACACAAGTTGTTTCAGTTACACAAGTGGTTGTGTCTGTTTCACACTCAGTTATGCATGATGTTGTATCAGTCTCACACTCAGTTACACAGGAAGTGGTGGGATCAGTAACATTTTTACTCACACAAATGCAGACATCATAATATGGATACCTAGTTTTGCATTTCCTGGTTGTGCAGCGAGGTCTGCATTTAGGTTTTGGTGTAGTTCTGAAAAATACATTTCACTAATAAGAAACTTGATGGAAAAGTTAACCAGAAAAAACCTTGAAATAGGCAACATTTACATACGTTGGTTCAGTATGATGACTTGGTGGACATGTGGATTGACACAATGGAGCAAAAAAGACCTCTGGTTGTAAAGGGCAGAGATCATATGGGTAATATTGACACTGCTGCATTTCACATCTAGTATTCTTAATTGGATTGGTTGTCACAGGTATAAAAGAAGTTGCAATTGGTTTAGTTAAACATTGAATTGGTAATCCATTACAGCTTTCATAAATCCATCTTTTAGTGTTGTTTTTCAACAGGTGATAAATGGAGCCATCAAAGTCATTCAACCAGGCCAAGAAATACCAAGTAATTGCAGTAAAGAAAATAAATTTAGCAAATGTTGAAGGAAACATTTTAATTAGAAAAGTTATCAAAGTTAACTGAAACTATTCTTCACTTCCTGGATTTTGTTATTTTGTATACATTTAATAAAGATAATATTTCTGAAAATTTAATTTAAAGTTTTATTTACAACTACTCACATTAGTTGTTGACTGAAATGTGTCATGTTACACATAATGAAACTGTTAGTAAAAGTTAAAGTACTGCTCTTTCTAAAACAAAAAATGGGATTCTTAATGATGATTGTAAATTTTACTCAATGTTGCCTGGAAATAAAGGTTAAGTAGTCTTCATATACCAATTATATTGTGATTAAAATCAAATTGATAGTTTTCTAAATTATGCCAATAAAGAAACGAGATAAATTCATTTCTCAACTTGAAGCCAAATGTAACTTGTAACTAATTGTGATAGGATTCGGAATTATTAATCAGCTTTTAAAATTCACAAATATGAACCTTGCCAACAGTTGGTTAATCAAATTAAGATGCTTGCAAGCAAGAAACATTATTTGAAATGTAATCATGTGGAAATCTCACAAAATATTGAAAACCTATTTTCAAATTACAATAAATGAGAATAAAATATGTTTAATTGATGACTTGTTTATTTAACAAATACTTTTATAATTAAACTATTCACTTATTTGAATAATTGTATCAACTGTGGAAGTGCGATGAGTTGCTAATCGGAAATAAAAGTCAAGTATAAATTTAATTCAGTTCGTTTTCATTACTATAGGTTTAATTATGCTAGGTTACTGTAGTTATTTTGATAGTTTAAGTTATTTTCTCACTTTTTCTAACATATATGTTTAATTTTAAATCTAAAATTTAGTAGTACCAGTATTAAAATCATTGCAAATTTCATCGAGTATAGCGCTTCTGCATCACGACCAATGTGTTAGTGATTACGGTGTTCCATTGAATTCGATAAGAAATTAAAAAGGTGAATTAAAAAATGCAAGACAATTTAAGAAATCAATTTTCCGCGATTGTATTTTAATTCAAATATTACACAGAAAATGATAACATCATTTATTTATGGTGAAAACACTGATTTTGAACCCCATTCACTATGTGTCAGCCACTCGAATGACAGTATAATCCGCATTCAGGAATTCAACACTTATTTATACCTTGTATTTTGCAACATCTTAAAGCCTTGAAATTTTATCACATTTTCATTTGTATTCTAGATGGAAGTTGTTTCCATTACAAATGATTAAGAAAATCACGAAAAATTCAACAACAAAAAAAAAATTTTGAATAAAGGTAATCTATATAATTACATAAAAATGAATGTACAGTATGTATATGTGTTTATTCTGTGCAGACTTCATGTCTGACTAAACCATTTATCGGATCCCCATGCAACTTTAGGAAGTCGTTGAGTACACTCTCAAGAAGATTTCTATGTTTCTCTTACAGTTTGAAAAAATGCACATGTTTACAGGATATTGAAAAATCTTTACGGTTTCTATATTTATAAAAATGAATAGCTGTGTGTCTGTCTTTTTATCATCCTATCGCCATGAAACTTCTCGAGTACAGTGGTGCCTCACACAACGAACGCCTCGTACAGCGAACGCTGCACACAACGAACTTTTTTTTCGTTCATTTCATGACTCATACAACGAACTTTGCTTCACACAACAAACTTCCTTTTCGTTCATTTTATGATTCATAAAATGAACTTTGCCGCACCCGGCCCCGCGGTCTACGCAAATGACGTTTTTTGTTGTTTTTTTTTTAGGAAATTTAGTGTTCTTGTTGGAAAAAAAATTTGAAAAAAATTTTTTTTTTTTTTTTGAAAAATTAAAAAAAAACTTTTTTTTTTGGAAAAAGGCCCCGCAAAGACTGTTTTGCACCCGGCCCCGCAAAAAGTCATTCCGGCCCTGATTTTGTAAATCATGCACATTTCACGGCAGTCGTCTTTTTTAATTACTCAATATTTTTTTATATAAAAAAGTATGTTTTTAGATGTATTTAAATAAAAAGAATCACAAAAAAATTTTTTTTATGTTATCTTAGCATATTTTATGCTACAGAACGAATTATTTTTTTAACATGTATTGTTATGGGAAAACGCGTTTCACCTAATGAACTTTTCGCATAACAAACTTTCTCCTGGAACGAATTAAGTTTGTTATGTGAGGCACCACTGTACCTTAAAGCGAACATGATAGCCATAAAATTTGTTTAAATATCGTTATATTTTATTTTAAATAAATGAAGTAAATTTGCAGCTTGTGAGACAGAGATTGATAAACATAAATGTTTAGCGCCATCTTTTGAGCTAACGAGAAAACTAATAAATTAAAAGTTAGTCTACCCAATAACTCGCATAAGACGCCCACATCAGCTGTTTATTATAAAAGTCTTGAAATTTCATTGAGTTCCTTTCTTTTGAGATCACAGCAGCACATGAAGAGTAAAGTTGTCAAATCTAAACTAAATGTCACTTTAAGAAACTACAAATATATTCTAAAGAAGTATTGCATATTGTAGGTGCTTTACATTAGTTTAAACAAGATAAAAAGTTTATTACAATAAAAGTTATTTATAATACAAAGATGAGAAAACACTTGATTAATTAATATCACATCAAATTATTAAAAAAAACATTTACAATGTAACAATTTTATCGAAATGTGTCAGTTATAGGTATTGTATTTAAACGACCAGGTACTGTATCATAATGCAATTAATTTAATATCAGGTAAGAGTTATAAATTGTAACACATGAATAGGCAAAATAAATGACTCATATGTCTCTTATAAAATAGTTCGTTAGAATTTATTGCACAAAAAAAACCAATAAGTTTGGCTAAAATGAATTCATTACTGTAAGGAGTCTTTACTACTTAATGTAATTACATACCAGATCATTTCAGTTATCTGACAATTTATTAAAACGTCTAATAAGCAAAATAATTAAAATAAGATTATAATAATGTAAATCATAGATTCAATAGCTAATATAAAACTAACCTAGATAAAAATAGTCCTAATGAATGTATAAAAGTCAATGGTGTATTGCCATGATTATCCATGGCATTTACATTGGCATTATAATCCTCAATTAACATTTTAACTACTTCTTCACAATTAAAAGCAGCAGCCAAATGTAATGGTGTTCTGCCATCCTGTTCAACTGCATTTACATCTGCGCCATAATCCTCAATTAACATTTGAACTATTTGTTTCTCATTACTAGCAGCTGCATTATGTAACGGTGTTTTACCAGTGTTATTAACTGCATGAACATTTGCTCCATAATCCTCAATTAACAGTTTAACTACTTCTTTGCTATTATTAGCAGCAGCAAGATGTAATGGTGTGTTGCCATCATTGTCAACGGCATTTATATGGAACCCAAAATTTAAAATTAACAATTTAACTGCTTTTATGTCATTTTTTTCAGCAAAAATATGTAATAGTGTTTTGCCATTTTTGAAAACTGGATGAAAAATTTCTCTATAATCCTCATTTATAATTTTAACTAGGCTTTTCTTAGAGGCAGCTAAATGAAATGGTGTTCTGCCATAGTTATCAACTGCATTCAAATTTGCTCCATAACGAAAAAATAGCATTTTAACTACTTCTTTCCTATTTTTCTCAGCTGCACAATGTAAAACTGTCTTGCCACCTTCATCAACTGCATTTAAGTTTGCTCCATAATCAATTAATAGTTGAACTACTTCTTTGCTATTATTAGCAGCAGCCATATGTAATGGTGTTTTTCCATCATTTGCAACTGCATTAACATTTGCTCTATAATCTTCAATCAACATCTTCACTACTGTTTCACTATTTCTCTCAGCAGCCAAATGTAAAATTATATTGCCATCATTATTAACTGCATTAAAATTTGCTCCATTTTCAATTAACAGTTTAACTACTTCTTTGTAATTATTAGCAGCAGCCACATGTAATGGCGTGTTGCCATCATTTGCAACCGCATTTACATCAGCTCCATAATCCTCAATAAACATTTTAACTACTTCTTCACTATTGTACATGGCTGCCCAATGTAATGGTATTTGTCCATCATCATCAACTTTATTAGCATTTGCTCCAAAATCATCAATAAACCATTTAATGACTCTTATGTTATTGCTTTGAACTGCATAATGAAAAGGTGTTCTATCACTCATATCAACCGCATGTATATTTGCGCCAGAATCAATTAACATTTTAATTACTTCTATGCTATTTCTTTCAGCAGCATAATGCAATGGTGTTCTGCCATCATCACCAACAGCTTTTACATCTGCTCCATTAGCAATTAACTGTTTAATTACTTTAATGTTATCAGTTCCATCAGCGTTATGCAATGCTGTTTTACGACTGGTTTCATTGAACCCATGATCAATTAAAAATTTAACTATGGTTTTGATTTGATAATCAACAATCAAGCGCTTAGGTGAAGCAGCCAAATGTAAGGGCGTAATGCCAAATTCGCCTACTGCATTTACATCTAATCCATAATCACATACCAATATATCAATTACTTCTTTGCTACTGTATAAAGCAGCACAGTGTAATACGGTGAAGCTATGCACATCAACAGCTTTTATATTTGCCCCACAATCAACTAACAGTTTAACTACTTCTTTGCAATTTCTTATAACAGCCAAATGTAATGGTGAATCGCCATTATTATTAACTGCATTAATGTTTGCCCCATACATAATTAACAACATAATGATATCTTGGCTCTTTTTATTAACAGCCAAATGTAATGATGAATCGCCATTATTATTAACTGCATTTAAATCTGCTCCATACACTCCAATTAACAATTCAATTATTTCTGAGCTATTCATTGCCACAGCCCAATGTAAGGCTGTGCAGCCATTATTATCAACTGCATTTACATTTGCTTGATAATCCTCAATTAACCATTCAAACATTTCTTTATTAGTTTTATTAATTGGCCAACCAGCAATCATGTCACCATTCTCATTGACTCCATCAACATGTACTCCAATATCAATTGGCGTCATAAAGATTAAATCAATCTCAAAAGTTTCAGCTTTTCTGCTACTAGCTATTGTTGTGCAATGTAATGGTGTTCTGCCATAATTGTTAACTGCATTCACATTTGCTTTATAATCCTCAATCAACATTTTAACTAGTTCTTTGTTATTGTAAGCAGCAGCCCAATGTAAAAATGCGTTGCCATACTTATCAACAGCATTTACATTTGCTCCATTATCAATTAATAGTTTAACTACTGTTTTGTTTTTATTATTAGCAGCCAAATGTAATGGTGTACAGCCATAATGATTAACTTCATTCACTTTCACTTTAAAACAGTCAATTAAGAGTTGAACTACTTCTTCACTATTAGAACCAGCTGCACAATGTAAAACTGTACTGCCATCATTATCAACTGCATTAACATTGGCTCCATAATCCTCAATTAACATTTTAACTACTTCTTTGCTACTGTTTTCAGCTGCTAAATGTAAAACTGTCTTGCCATAATTATCAACTGCATTTACATTTGCTCCATAATCCTCAATAAGAATTTGAACTACTTCTTTGTTATTATTAGCAGCAGCAAGATGTAATGGTGTTATGCCATCATTTGCAACCACATTAACATTGACTCCATAATCCTCAATTAACATTTTAACTACTTCTTTACTATTTCTTTCAGCAGCCAAATGTATAACTGTACTGCCATCATTATCAACTGCGTTGACATTGGCTCCATAATCATCAATTAATAGTTGAACTACTTCTCT
>JAAFCF010007112.1:7536648-7569199 GCA_013389785.1 Helicorthomorpha holstii | reverse complement strand
GTCTGCCTAAACTCCTGCGTTTGACCATTGTACAGCCACATAATGCTCAGAGGATCATCCATTCCCTGTATAACCAAGATATAGGCCAGATGTCCCACCGAACACACATGCCTACCAATACAATTAACTTTTTGTATGGTCAACGGTCTGGCAAGTTGAATATTTTGCACTTCACCATTGCACAAAGATATTAGTCTAGCCTGCCAACAGCTGTCAGTAATGTCTCCCAAAGACAATAGCTTGTCTTTCACCACACACATACATGGATAAACGAACGGATTAGTCTTGGAAATAAAAGTAACCCTTGACCGACTAGAATCTGATACATGTATAACCTCACAAGGTCCATGATATAATCTGCCGTCTGGCCTGTTATAATCCACCCACTCGTGGTTAATCAATAAAAAACAGTCTCCGTAAGCCATTCCCTCCATACGCTGACAATGACCCATCCTACGAGGTGATGAGGTAAAATAATTAAATGTACGCTGATGAGTTTCCACCTCATATTCCAATATTCTGGGCGTAAAACACAAGGTATTTTGCATAGGAATACATATTTTACCGACTGAAGGTAAAGCAAATAAATTTCCTTTCAAATAATTCAAGCTATCATACTCCCATTCCATCAACTTTATCCAGGCCATGATAGCAAAAAAATTAATGTTATATTTTAATTTAAAAGAATAACAACATAAACTTAAGAACAAAAAATTAAGAACCACTTCACAACAAAGCAATTATGCAAATGAAACATTTATAATTTCTTTGAAAAAAATGTAATTACACTGTATACAACTCCTCCCCTCACCTTGGACTTCAACTCTTAAAAGTGTCTTTTGAGGGTGTCAACCGGCGGTAGGAGGCGTGAATTGGGGAGATGTCTTAAAAAAGTGGGCGTGGTTGGAGTGTTGTTGGGCGTGTTTATGTTTATTAAGTTGATAAAAGAGCTTGACAGAGATATCAAATTTCATTACACAGTGTAGAATATGGCCAGAAGACATCGCCAAATCACGCATTTTTTAAGAAAAAATAAACATTTAGGCATCAAATTACATGAAATAAGCATCAAATTACATGAAATAGGCATCAAATTACATAACACAGGTGTCAAATTACTGCTTTAGTGGATGAAAATATGAGTAATTGTCAAGGTCACAGTGACTAAATGTGTAAAATTTTCAAGGTCACAGTGACAAAGTGTGTAAAATGATGAATTTAGGGGGGGTGGTGTGACGTCACTATGGGACTTTAACATGGGGAAGTGTGTCCTATAGGCTCCGCCCTTGTGTCCCTAAGCCCCGCCCCTTTTAGAAATACTGCTCTGTGATTGGTTGAAAGGAAAAAAATAGGAGGAACGGAGCTCTGTGATTGGTTCGACTTAGATTGTATCATAACTACTGCCTCATATGGCAAAATGCATGGTTGAACATCATCTCTACATAAGTAGAGATGTTGTACAAACATGCATTTACATTGATTTCTTAAAGTTAAATTATTAGGTTTCAGAGGGCTGAGCTTAAAGTCAGAAAAGCATGGACGTCTATGGGAAATATCATGGAATTTCAATCGTTTTGAAAACCAAACCTTTTCAAAAAGTCCCTAAAAATGTGTTTTAAACTCATACAAAGCATGCATAAAAGTGTTGCATTGCAATATTGAATGTTGAATTGCAATATTGAATGTTGAATTGCAATATTGAATGTTGAATTGCAAGTTGAAGCAGGTTTTATCAGCTGCTGAAGGGATTACGCCCACATGTGTATTTAAGCAATTTTGTAAACGTCAGATTTACGAACTTCGTAAGCCTCGTATGGCAAAATGCATATTTGTACATCATCTCTACTTACATAGAGATGATGTTCAAACATGCATTTACATTGATTTCTTAAAGTTAAATTATTAGGTTTCAGAGGGCTGAGCTTAAAGTCTGTGTGGGCATTTATTCCGGATGGCTAGTTATGTCTAGTTAGCTACTCTAAACAAAGGATGCTATCCAATTAAGCCCTGCAGTGATTTCCAAGCTAACCTAGTAATTGACATTAATACTACTATTAATGAATGTCTGTACTTCTTGTACAGTTGTCGTCTATATTTAATAACTTATTTAAATTACTTAAAGATTTAAATACTATATTAAAGACAGCAAACTTAATTAAACAATGGGAGTTTATTTAACATACTGAACACAAAGACTACCCAATTGCAAGTATACAATACACAACCATTACATAGAGTAATACTAGCAGTTAAGCTACTAGTGCTAACAACCATTGTGTACTATCCTACTGAAGACAGGTTAGCAGTAATAGCGCTACGGTGCATAAGTAAGATATTCTAGCACGACATTGCTAGCTTGCTTATGATGAGGTAGCGCTGATGTCATGGTTGGCGTGACGTCGCTATTGAAGTGCCTAAATGCACAAAAGCACATCTGCGCATGTGCAGGCACTTAACTCTAAACGCTATAGAGTTGAATAGGCGAAACAATATAATTGATCCACAAATGATAGTGCGATGCGAATTTACATTAGAATAAATGAGCATGACTAATATGAATGATATAATCGATTCAAACAATTGCAGTTAGCATAGTAAGTATGCTAACTGCCAAACAAAGGCTTTTATCACGTCTTCATGCTAGACATGAACAGGAAGTATAGCCGGAAGTACATGCATAGCGTCATCAGATTTCAAACGGTTTGAAATCTTGTACTTCCGGTATGCAAACGACTAAAGTCATGTATCGCATGACCTTCCCAAATTGATAGCATGCGTATACCAACATGTGGGACACGAGTCCGCTTCATACCATGCAAAACATAGAATTACGCATAGAAATGCATTACCAATGCCTTACATGCTTAAGGCAGTCTATCCCATAGTATTTAATGCTCACCATGCACATCCTATACTATTCTACAGGCAATAACATGTGTAGCAAAGGAACAGCCACCACAAATACCCCCTTTTCACACCGCTACACAATGCCTTATTGCGATCTAGCTACGACAACTAAAACATTTTATTAATAAAGCATGGCACTAATTATTAAAACACATAAAATTACATATAAGAAACGAACATGCTGATATAAACGCAAGTATTAAAAATGATACTGCACAGCATGGGCCTGGAATAAAGCATAAAACATACAAAACAATTATGATGCATTTTGACCCCAAAACATGCTCCCCAATACAAATCAAAAACATGAATCATACTCTGAGTCACCAGTAGCCAATCTTACACCAATCATATTTTGAAAAGCATAAACAGCATACAATTAAACAATAACATTTAATTCGGCCATGCCTGCAATTCAGAACATGCATGACGTATTTTATAGCGATCTAAATATTTGCTCAACAAGAGGCCTCAAAGAAGATTTATGTGTTGGCTTTGTCAGGAAGTCGGCCATATTTGATTCAGACTCCACATAGTCAATTTCAAATACCCCTTGGCCCAACTGGTATCTAGCAAAATGATGTTTCAACGCTATATGCTTCGACCTGCTAATTTCAATAACAGACTCAGCAAAAGTTATAGCCGACTTGTTGTCACACCAAATTACTGGGATATCGAAATCGATTATCCCCCAGTTATCAACAAACCTTTTAAGCCACACAACCTCTTTGACTGCTTCAGCCAGAGCAATGTATTCACTTTCCATAGTGGAAAGTGCAACACATTTCTGTTTTTGACTCTTCCAAGCCACTACTCCTCCATCTACCATTACGATAAATCCACCAAAGCTGCGGCAATTATGGGTAGAATTCCAGCTGGCGTTCACAAAACATTCCAACTTAGGAGCAGCATTCAATCTGGAAGAATCAAAAAGAATTAGAACATAATTTTTCATAGTAACTAAATAAGATACAAGCTTTCCCAGGTATCTCCAGTGCTGCTGTGTAGGTGCATTGGAGAACTGAACCAAATAAATGGTTGCCAAAAGAACGTCTGGTCTTGTTCTTTGTGCCAAGAACAACACCGCTCCAATAACGTTCTTATAAGGCACATCTACCTGTTTGTTATCACCAGGCTTTTTCGCTAAGCCTCCCACAACTAGAGGTAGGGTAGTTGCCTTTATTTCCAACCCCGGAAATAAAATGGAGCTCACCAGGAGGACAAGGTGAGCCAACTGCCCAACAAACCTCTGGCTTAATACGAAATTCACTCCCAATAAGCTCCTTATTGGCCCCAATGAGTGAATCTTGTATACACTATCCAAGTCCTCAAAATAGTTGTAGTGACTCCCAAGGTGTTCCTAGCAAAAACCCCAATGTCATCGAATTATATTACCAGTACAATTGAATTCAGCTTGATATATACACAAGCTGATTCCTCAGCCCTCCTGTAGCTTAGCCCAGTCAGCACTTTATCTAGATGAAGAAACCATTCCTTCCCAGACAAATGGAGGCCATACAACGACTTCCTCAGTCTCAGGCCAGGTCCCATCTTCTCAAACCCCTGAGGAGACTTCATCCAGATGTTGTGCCTGAGATCAGCATACAGGTAGGCCCCTGATAAGTCTATCTTATGGTGAATCTAACCAAGTCTGCCAACTAAAATACTAAAACATAATCTGATTAGTGTAAAATTGACTACCGGTGAATAACAAGTGTCGCAGTCGATTCCTTTATGCTGCCTGTGATCACCTGCCACTAGGCAAGCACGGAGTCGTTTGACAAACCCATCATGCGTCTTTTTAACCGCGAAGACCCAGCTGTGTTCTGTGAGGCTGAACTACTTCCCACACACCACGCTGAGACATCATCCAGATCTCTTTCTCCATTGTGTCTCACCATTACTTGTCTTCTGGAGACTGGATCACCTCTTTGTAGTTCTTAGGCGTCTGGATGGTGTCTGTGAAATTGAATTTGATTGTAAGTTTGACCTAACCAACATAACGTGTACTTTGAGAATCCAAAAGAATATTAATGTTCTATTTGTTAGGAAAGGTGGCTTCATTGCAATGACGTAGTTGATTTGAGTGGATATATAAACCCAGGACAAAGCAGTAATTAGGCGGACTAATTCAAGATGGATTTAAATGCAGTACATTAATTGTTACTTTATTAACAATGTCAAAGAATAAATATAATCTTGTTCTCTTAATCTTATACATGAATATCAGTTGAACCTGATTTGACAGGTTAACAGCCGAAGAATTTTGTTTATTTCTTTTTTTTCTGTGGATTTGGAAAATGGTAACTGGTGGTAGATACGTCCTTTTTGAAGAATTTGGAAACGCTGGAGATATATTTGTAACATGGAAAACAAATGGAAAGAATTAAGTTAAGTAATAAAAAGTTTTTGGGCGGATTTGTATGGCGACAACAATATTTGTTTTGGTATATCAAATAACAATGGTAGTTCTATGGATCACATTTGAAACTTGAGTATGTTTCAATTAATTTAGTGAGTGTATTGTAACAGTTGTTAAAACTAAAATGAAAACATTTTATTAGCAAAATGTAAGTGGTTAAATGCCAATGGGTTAAGGTGTTCATTCTTAAATGGTGTACTGTAAATCAAGACATGTTATTAGGGGTGCGCAACTGTGAAATTTCATAAGTAAAAAGTGCCATCAAGTTGTGGACTTTGGTTTATATTCTTATTTAAAAATTACGGTTTGAGACTGGTTTTGTTTTTCTGAGTATCAAAGTTGCCTGCAGCTGCAACTATTTAATGAGTTGGATATATTAAAATTTCAAAATTTGTCATTCACCATTACAGTAATTGTAAATGGTGGTGCTTGTTGGTATGTGTATAATTGAACGGTGTATGAGTTTAAAGTTATAAATAGAAGCTGTAAAAGTGTAATTATACCATTTACCAGTTTGTCTAAGAGGGTGATTAATTTTTTAAAAAACATAAAGTAAAAAATTGACAAAGAAAAAACATGTATTACTTTTTAGATGAAAAATATGATGTAAAATTATTGCATCCGTTTACTTGCATATTTGCGGGACCTACAGGATGCGGTAAAACTGTATTTTTAACAAAATGTTTAAGTAAATCAAGTGAAATGATTTTACCACCTCTCGATAAACTCATTATATGCTATGGTAAATATCAACCTTTATACGACGATAAACAAGTTTGGAACAATTTTAAAAAAGTGCAATTACACGAAGGTTTATTGGACGAAATTCCAACGGATGATAAACAGCTAAAAACTTTAATTATTATTGACGATTTGATAATTGAGTGTCAATCTAATAAATTTATTTCAGATATGTTTACAAAAGGAAGTCATCATGACAATATAAGCGTCATTCTTTTTAATCAAAATTTATTTCCTAGAGGTAATGAAAGTCGCACAATTAGTTTGAATACAAAATATTTTTTTCTATTCAAAAGTCCCTGTGACAGCAAACAATGTCGCCATTTTGGTCAACAAGTGGAAGGCATATCGGCCAAAGAATTTGAAGAGGCATATATAGATGCCACACATCATGGATACACCTATTTATTTCTAGATTTCATGCCCTACCTGCCTGCTACACCTACCTGCGTAAGGTATCTAAGTAAAATTTTACCTGGCGAAGAAACTGTTGCCTATATAGGAGAAGCTCTCTATCAGGGGTTTCTTAACGAAATAAAAGATAAACATCATGCTGCCTAACATTTTAGAAAGTATTTACACACACGTTAGTGTGGGTAATGGAGGCGGTAGTTCATCTTTAACTGACGTTGATAATGGTGAAATATCACCCGTTAACCTTGACACACCAACAGGTAGTACAACCAGTACCAATAAAATTATATCAAATAATAACAATAATGTACAACAAAAAGAACCACAAACATTTAAAAAGTATTTAAAGAATTGCACTACACTATTTGCTTTAGTTGTCACTTTGACATTGGAGATTTTATTTCTCGTTCAACTAATTAAAGCAGTTCAAAGTAGTGGAGGACTTCATCAAGAAGAAATTAATCATCTTAAAAAACTATTCATTCCCTTGAATTAGTAAGAGAACAACATAATGAACCCTATCAATTTATAACCCCATACACCCTACCCTTATTAAACGCAAACAATTATGGTTGCCCTTCATCATCATCCATGTGCAAAATGTCACCTACAAATGAGGAGAAAAAAAAAAGAAATCTTCTCAACATCAACGACATCATCTAACCACCCACTCTTTACACCGGCTGCCGCCGCCATTGCCACTACGCCGCCGCCACTGCTGCCGTTGGGGGGTTACAACTTCAATGAAGGGTGGATCACAACACCATCCTTTCCGCCTATCAGCACCCCTACAGGAAAATAGAAATATTACGACATCTCAAAGATCAACCTGAACAGCAAGCTGCCTATTGCCAACGTTTATCACCCGCTGCAGTGGATAAAATGTCAGAATTTTGTCGTAATTATCGTAACAAACATATGGATAAAAAAAGGGATTAAGTCGTTTACATAATGATAGCGAAATTATTCGACATTTATCAGAACCAAAATTGTCACGTCCTCAGAAACGTCAACTAATGTCACAGCATGAAGGTTTTATCGGTCCCTAAATAAGTATTTTAGGTCCTGCCATCGCTAGTTTAGCTTCATCACTTATTCCGACACATTAATTAAAAAAATGGTATATAAAATGATGCTTGTGGATGTAGAGGATTACAGAAAATTACGACAACATTCACCGCAACCCTTAACACTTTCTGAAGACAAGTGTAATATCAATAATAAAAAAGAATTAGAGGAAACAGCGACATCAACAAGCATAATTTACGAAAATTCATAAATCCCTCCGTCAATTTAGGTGTTACACCCTCACCCTTAGAACAGATACTTTATAAAATGCAACTACAAACTTCTAAGCTGTTAGGAAAAAAATCTAAATTACCTTTACAACATTGCAGGCAGCAGTACCACGAACTAGTGGAAAAATTTAATCAAATACTCGAACAGTTGCGTCAAAACAAACATAATTTAACAATGTCAATAATACTTTCAACAACTGCAAGTGAAGTGCAACCGCCGTTTAACGTTACGTTTAACACGCCAGAAAATGCGCATCTATCTCCGCCGGCAAATATTTACTCTACGACACTACTCTCTACTTCCGCAACAACAACAACATCACCAACTTCTCGACAAAAAAAGAAAAAAAAGAAAAAATCTGTTGAAATTCTTCTTACACCCATACCTTTACCGTTATCACTGGACAGCCCTGTATTGTCGCTACCTTCAACATCACAATCCGCCAAATCAACATCACCACCCGCTACACATACACGTAGCAAAACTAAACTTAAACAACAGCAACAACAACAAAAGAGAAAACAAAAAAGACGAGGAGGTCTAAAACAACTCTTTGGATGTTGAAAACCCTTTATACCTACAAAAAATGGCTAATTTATAATAATCAAAAATATTATTAAAAAACATTTTTGGGGGAATATAATTTTTTTATTTTGTTGATGATAATGGTGATTACATATTTTTTAATTGTAAAAAATGATAATAAAAAGTTATATTTCTCGTTATTTAAAGCATCGTATTATTATTATTATGCGTATCATTACTTTTTAATACAAAAAAATCAAAATAAAATAATCATTGAATGCATGGAATAAAAAACTAAAAAGCAAATTTAATACACAAATATATAGTCAGCGGATGATTCAATAATTGTCAATTGTCAATTTTTCTTTTTCATTTTTCTTCACTATCACCATTTTTATTATAAGGTTTACTCCAATGTTTGTCATATGATGATTTCTCTGATATTGATGGCGACAATGGAAGAGGAAGAGGTACATTTGAAGATGTAGTAACATTATTTCTATTATTACCACCGCCAACACTTCCTGTAGTATTATTGTCACCAGTTGACATATTTGGAGGAGGCGGTAACCATGAAAGCACCTCATCTTCGGCTTGTAAATTTGAATTTTGTCCATCATCACTCCAATTATAATTCTCCAAATCCGGCCAATGATATCTATTTCCATTGACACTTTCTTCCACATCCTTTAGTGTCGCCTTAAGTAGTTGCACCATACCACCAGATTCATAACAATGCAAGCTCATATAATGATGAACTTGTTGCACCATGAAAAATAATTCACCAGCCATTAATCCACAATCTTTCAATTCTTCCAGCAGTCCATCGTAATTCTCATACTCCTTACACAACTCGCTTATCATCTCCTCCACAGAACACCGTTCCTCTGGTGTATTCAATTTGCTGTACATATTTTTCATAAAGTTCTTTCACCAAATCTATAAAAATCGAGCATATTAAAATGGCACATTTTCAGGCGGTATTATTGTATTCTCACCGTTTTGCATACGTCCGTTGATCTTTGCAAAAATTTCATCCTCTATCTGTTGAAATAATTTTGCCAGATAATGACAGATAATGCTGCCTCCACGTTTGACATTCACGTAATCGTCACCTTCCTTACAAATATAAAAAACTCTTTAGCTTTCACCTGATTTTAAAGTCGCTTATCCCAGGAATCCATTGGAATGCAATCGTTAGCATCGAAAGATTGTATTATTCCGCCCTTATATCTGCACACCGTATATTTGTACATATTTCGAATTTTTAACCATTGACTTTGATCTTCTTTCTTCAAATACTCTTTATCGCTATGAAAGTACGCACCACAGTTAACGGTTTAACTATTAAGCAATATGCTCTAATATTATCATTTGTTTCATTACTGCTAAAAGTTGTTGAATAAAAGTTACTCTTTTTAGCCACCAACTCTAACATTTGATCAATTAATACAAAAACTAATGATATTAACTGCTGTGCTCTGCCAATTGTAATATCAAAACGATGTGGACCCATTATTACTACTTCAAACTATTATTCAACAAGCAGCATATACAAAACGTTCACAAAAATAATTTTTACAAGATCGCTTGAGCAAATGTTTTTATACATTTTCTTGGGACTTTATTTTTTATTATATACCACATGGCATAATTAAAACACGCTCTCTTCTGTATATATTTATCTTCTTATTTTTTGATATATAAAAATAATTTTAAACCTTTCTTCCTCTTGTTCTCTCCTCATGTCACCCCTTTTATTTATATTAACGTCTATAAAATTAAAATACCCTTATCCCGTTTCGTTTTTCTTCTGTAGATATTTCAACAACACTTAGGTAACTGTCGTAAAGTTAAAAATATTTTTAACTTCACACATGTCAAAACGCTTTTAAACTAAACCCTTATATTTGTACATATTTATCCATCAAAACAATATCAAGTAATTAACTTTTTTTCTTTCTTACAAAAGTAATTTCACAATTTTTTTGAAAAAATAATTCTCTTCCTCTCCCTTATTTTTCTCTCCTATCAACACTTCACATCTACAAAACTATAAATTCGTAAATTGTTTACACCTTCACCTTATTTCAAAAAATTTTGTGTGATGTTCGACATCTTCCTCAGAAAAATAATTTTTTAAAAAAATGGTGTTAACGTTAGAATGGGCTCCACTTAACGGTCAAGCATTTCCTCCAACCTGCTCAACTCCATACTTGGCCGGCTTAGATCTCTACTCCTCAGTAACCTGTCGCATTCCCCCCTGTGAAATTAGACAAATCAACATTGGTATTGTTATTCAATTTGCTGAAAATTGCTACAAACGTATTGCTGATCGAAGCGGATTAGCTGCACATAACGGTATTCTCGTTTTAGGAGGTGTTTTGAAATTGAACGATTTATAACTATTAACAATTACCTGCAATACCTTTAACTTTTCATCGACAATGTAAATATTATTATAATCGCTATAACGCACAAACAACCTTACATCCGACGTAATACCGTAAAAACAACAAAAAGAGACACCAATCTGCGCTTTATAACTAATACGCCCGTCTACTGTATCGTAAACGTATAAACGTGTCAATTGTCTTCTCAATTTTTGACCCATAGTGCAGACCAAAATATAAATTTGCGATCCCAATACATGCATTTGCGTATTATTAATGACACCAGAAAATTTTAATTTCGGAACTAAACGCGGAAAAGTTGTATCTTTTGTTTCACCTGACATTGTATCAATCATAATGGCCTTTGTAAACGTGTTTTCATAACTTTGTATTATAAATACATTATTTTTCACCAAACACGCATTAACTTTACCAAACTTAAACTGGTAAAATTGCTTCAACTCCCTCTTCTTAAAATCAACATGATAAAATACAACATAACGATATTCAAAGTAGATAGGGTCGTAAACATCAGTATCATGTATCTCGCGGGTAACCAAAATTACATCTTCTCCCCATGACAGTCCACACACATACAGCATACACCGCTCCTCAACCACCAATTTATCAAAAGTTATAAAATTTCCCAATTGCGTCAAAGTATCATATTCAATTAATGAAATATACTTAGATTTACGATCATGACATCCCACATATATTTTATGCAAACTTTCGCTGCAAAACAACCCATATGGTCATATATCCAAATTATTGAATTCATACGTCTAACTTTAGCCAAGCCATGCTTTCGATTAAACTGAACACTTTTTAAGAAAAACTGTTTAACTATTAACATACAATTGATGCATTGTGTTTAAAAAGAATTTCCCAAAGAAAAAGTATATGAATCATTATTGTTCCCCTTTCTTTATTAATCATATTACATAAAACACTTAAGACATTCCTTTCTTTAACCCAAACACACGTGTGCGTAAAAAGTAGCATGTCAAGGTCAAAAAACTCTAAAAAATCATAATCAATTAAAACTGTAACTAATTGGTGCAGAGCATAACTCAAAAAACACATGTACAATTAAAACTGTAACTAATCGAGGCGGAGCGTAACTCAAAAAAAAACATAATCAATTAAAACTGTAACTAATTGTTATAATAAATAAAATTTCTTTAAAAAGAACTTACCTTAAGCAGTGGAAGATCTTCCACTCCTTCATCCTCCACTGTCAAATGAGTAAATGATTTAGATATTTTTAAGAAATTTTTAAATTAACCAAAATTGAAACTGGAAAAAACCAGAATCTTAAAGTATAGGCTCAAGAACACATGAATATGTGAGTAGCCTACTTAACAAAGATAAGATAAACAATTAATTGTAAAAAAGAATTGGGCAACACTTGCTTGCCATGTGAAATTTTGTCAACTAATTAATGACTTACTTGATTTATGACTAGATAAATTTACACAAATAATATACCAAGCCTATGTAGCATACATTGAGCAATAAAATTTAATTAAGAATTTCAATCACACTACATTAAATTGTCAAGTGCTAGATAAAGTTAATTTATTACAAAAACCCAAAATTCCAAAACAAGGACAAAGGGTTAACAGTACACTGACTGCAAAATTTATTAAATTTTTCACTTACGGTGTTGAGAAATTTCCAACTAACCAATCAGAAAAAGGAGTCTCAAATCATCTCCTTATATGGAAAATTTATAGTCAAGAGATTGAAACTAAAATTGAATTAATTTAGTCACTCGTTTGTCGGAGCTTAAGGAAAGAGGATCTGGTCCTGGAGAAAAGAGAAAATTTTTGTGTTTTATTTTAATTTTTAAATTTTAATTGTGAAAACAGTGAAGTTAATTTTGTGAACCATTGATGTGAAGTTTCTTTTTTGAAAAGAAAAAAACTACAAAAGGTAAAAACAACAAATTTCATTTTGATTATATTTTAATTAATTTTTGTTTGTTTTATTTTGCTTAAATTGAAAAATGTAACAAAAAATTAAAATTGAGTTCATGGAATGGGTTTCCTGAACTCTTATCAATTTACAAATCATAGTTGTATTATTTTATATAATTTTTAAACATGTTTGTGTGTCCCGTCCAATTTAACCATTTGAACTTTCACCCCTTTAGTCCTTTTATTATTTAAATAGTTTTAAAAATCGTCCCATCTTGTCCCGTCTAACATGTTTGTGTGTCCCGTTCAATTTAACCATTTGAACTTTTACCTCGTTAGTCCTTTTATGGCTTAAATAGTTTTAAAAATCGTCCCATCTTGTCCCGTCTAACATGTTTGGGTGTCCCGCTTTGTTTTATTTATTTTTCACTGGTCTCATTCATTGTTTTTATGTCCCACTTAAATTTATAATTAATTTCAATTTTCCCGTTGAATAAAATTGGGTGTCCTGCTTGTTTTATTTATTTTGCGCTGGTCCCGTTAATTGTTCTTAAGTCCCACTTAAATTTTAAATGACTTTTAATTATCCCATTGAATAGATTTGGGTGTCCCGCTTTGTTTTATTTATTTTTCGCTGGTCCCATTAATTGCTTTTATGTCCCACTTAAGTTTTTAATTAATTTTAATTATCCCGTTGAATAGATTTGGGTGTCCCGATTTGTTTTATTTATTTTTCGCTGGTCCCATTAATTGCTTTTATGTTTCACTTAAAATTTTAATTAATTTTAATTATCCCGTTGAATAGATTTGGGTGTCCCGTTTTGTTTTATTTGTTTTGCGCTGGTCCCGTTAATTGTTTTTAAGTTCCACTTCAATTTTTAATTAATTTTAATTATCCCATTGAATAGATTTGGGTGTCCCGCTTTATTTTATATAGTTATCGTTTGTCCCGTAAATTGCTTTTAGTCCCAATTCAAATTTTAATTAATGTCAATTATCCCGTTGAATGGAATTTGTTGTCTTATTTGGTTTTATTATATTTTAATTTCTGTTGCTTGTACCGTTGCACTCAACTATAAAAATCCTAGTATGGGCAATAAACCCTTACTAGGGTTATGGTCCTTAGCTATATTTTTAAAATTGTAGTGACACACTAAGAAATTGTAGTGACATCATCTAAAGGTAAGGTGTTTTATCCATTAAATTGAGCTAAGAAAAGAAGACCATAACATAATTGGGGCAGAGCGTATCGGATTAATATCGACAAACATGCAGCGGCTACGTTTACGCTACGCATGCGCTACCCATTTAACACACAACTGTTGGGAGCGCAAACATACAGGGTTGCCTCATACAGTGTAACACAAAAAGATGTTGTGACGTCACTATGGGACTTTAACATGGGGCATCTGTTACAGTAGGCTCCGCCCACTTTTTCACTTAGCCACCCCTACCACCCAATCCTGCTCTCTGATTGGTCAGATTTAAATTTTGTGGCCAAAACCTCAACGCTGATTGGCCCGGCTTAGGATGTACCCTAACTACTCAAACTTACTGTTACACTAACGTTCGGTCGCTAAAACAAACTGTTTAATTTGAACTGAAATATCAGATTTTGCTTTTAACACATATATTTTAGCCTTTTGGTTAAAATCATTGTTGTGGTTGTTCCCTCGCCACCTCGTCTAACACCGATAATGGCACGCCATATCATGGCGACGCCATATCTTTATGTAAGCGTGATATTTCCGATTGGAAATATCACAAGAAAGGCATGCTAATAAATTTATATTACCTGCTTACTGCTATGCTGACCATTCAGTGATCAATTTATCACTGGATGGGTAGACCGTAATCCTTGGTGTACCTAAACACATGTGACTGCAGTGACGACCAACCAGCGATCTGTCTGACCTCAAGTAATGATCCATCTGCCCTTGCGCAAAATCGCTTAATGTTCATTTTGCTAAGGTCATAGGTCACTTCTACTTAGGACCTCTATGCGTAAACATCAGATAAGTGCTCCTGCATTTATTGGGATGCTTATTAAAGTGTTCGTCGTATATGTTATAGTGTTTAATGTAGTTTCTAGTGAATAAAAGTAGATTTTAGTTTAAATAAATGACTTCTGTTTTATTTAAAGCCTTTAAGTAAATCTTTTACCGCAACGTATGCATTTTCAGCAACCAAAGGAGCTTCTGGTAAACTGCATTGGAGTTTGCATTCGATTCCTTATAAGGTAAGAGCCCTTAAGTGTATCGAACGCCAAAAACACCAACAATCATTGATGAAAGTCACGATATAACGGCTTTCACCTATGTCTACTACATTGGCTGGACCCCAGCAATTGGTGTGTACTAATTGAAGCACACACGCACTCTGTTTACTGTGAATCCAGGGCGCTCCCGCACACGCCATCTTCGCTCGTACGCAGACGTCACAAAAGCTGGAATTGTAGTTCTTAATCGCTGGGAGTAGTTATGATACAATCTATGTTGAACCAATCACAGAGCTCCATTCCTCCTCTTTTTTTGATTTCAACCAATCACAGAGCAGTATTTCCAAAATGGGCGGGGCTTAGTGACACAAGGGTGGAGCCTATTTGACACACATCCCCATGTTAAAGTCCCATAGTGTCGTCACACCACCCCCCTGCATTCATCATTTTACACACTTTTGTCACTGTGACCTTGACAATTTTACACATTCTATCACTGTGACCTTGATAATTACTCATCTCTTCCACTTTCAAACGTCAGTTTTTTTAAAAAATAGGTAATTTGACGCTTATTTTATGTAATTTGATGCCTATTTTATGTAATTTGATGCCTATTTCATGTAAATTAATGCCTAAACATCAATTTTCTTTTAAAAAATGCCTAATTTGGCGATGTCTTCCAGCATATTTACATACTCAATAATAAAATTTAATACCCATGTCAAGCTCTTTTTATTAAATTAATTAACATAAACACGCCTAACCACCACCAACCACACCCACTTTTTTAAGATATCTCCCCCAATTGACGCCTATTGCCGCAGGTTGACACCCTCAAAAGTCACTTTTAAGAGTTGAAGTCCAAGGTGAGGGGAGGAATTACAATTACTTTTTTTAATTTTACATTTTTTTAAAAAAATTATAATTATTTCATTTGCATAATTAATTTCTTGTGAAGCTGTTCTAAATTTTTTTGTTCTTTTTAATTAACGTATATAACATTACTATTTGTTATCATGGCCTGGATAAAGTTGATGGAATGGGAGTATGATAGTTTGAATTATTTGAAAGGAAATTTATTTGCTTTACCTTCAGTCGATAAAATGTGTGCCAATGCAAAATACCTTGTGTTTTACACCTAGAATATTGGAATATAGGATGAAAACCCATCAGCGTACATTTAATTATTTTACGTCATCACCTCATAGGATGGGTCATTGTCAGCGTATTTGGGGAGTGGCTTATGGAGACTGTTTTATATTGATTAAAAATTAGTGGGTGGATTACAAACAGCCAGATGGCAGATTATATCATGGACCTTGTGAGGTTATACATGTATCAGATTCTAGTCGGTCATGGGTTACTTTTATTTTCAAAACTAATCTTTTTACTTATCCACGTATGTGTGTGGTGGGAAACAAACTACTGTCCTTGGGAGACATTACTGACAGTTGTTGGCCGGCTAGATTAAAATCTCTGAACAATGGTGAAGTGCAAAATATTCAACTTGCCAGGTCGCTGACCAGACAAAAAGTTAACTGTATTGGTAGCCATGCGTGTTTGGTGGGATACCTGGCCTATATTTTGGTTATACAGGGAATGGATGATCCCCTGACTATGATGTGGCTTTATGATGGTCAAACGCAGGAGTTTAGGCAGACGGTAGAAGTGATATCATGTACAGTAACTTTCTGGGTATTTTGTCATCTGAAAATCAGTTGTTGTATATGAGAACCGCTGTATTTGTTAAAACAGAGTTGCACATTACAGATGATGCTTTAAATGTATTGCGATTTATTGCTTGTCTTATTGGGGGATTTTATAGTTGCGTAATGGCTAATTATATATACATACCCAAGGTGATCAATTATTATAAAAATGTGGATAAAAATTTTAATTATACTGGCATGCGGGAGGTGGCTCGTCATATGAGTGGTGTGGAATACAGTCAGATTGAAATGACTTCATTACAGATATTTACTTACGAGTGTTTACTTTCATTGCAAATATTATCTTACGCAAATATATTTAAAAATGAAATTAATTTTGCTCGATATTTACCACCTAAATTGTGTGAAAATTTTAAAAAGTTTAGATTTAATAATAGATCAATGGAGTATGTGGAAGATGATTAAATAAATATTATTTTATTGGTTGTTGCTTAATATATGCTTTTTTTTAATTAGTACGCTACTTGTGTCTTAAATCTTTTTTTACATAAAAATTTGTGATTCTTGAATAAATTGGTCCAGATCTTGAATTTGCGGTTCTTGAATAAAATTGTCCAGGTCTTGCAATAAATTAACTGGAATGTCAGGTAAAATCTCTTTTACAGCCAGTATAGATGATGGCGGCAAATTATTTATTTGGTTGTTTTTGTTGTCATCGCCGTCGTTGTCGTCGTCGTCATTGTTTTTGTTGATACTTAGATTTAAAGGCACTTCCTGTTGTTTATTTTTTGGCGTTTTTTGTTGGTATTTGTTTTTTAGCCAGCAGCGGAAAAGTGTCAACATTTTTTGCGCTGTTCAATTAGTTCCATATTTTGGGTAGGCTGTAGCACTTCCGTTTGTTGCATTATAGTGATGGCCGGTAGTATTTTAGTTTTTTTGGATATTGCTTTACCCGAAGTAAAAGCTCTTTTACCACGTATAGTGTGACGTTGAAGAAGTAGGGTATTATATTTAAGAGGAATTATGCAAGTGTATACAAATAAAAGTTGGGCAATGCTATCTCCAGCTTCAATTTTGAATGTTTGTAGACTTAAATTTATCAATATTACTATAATTTCACCGGTGTAATCTTGGTTGATGACATCGCCTAATACGTGAATGGCTCTATGTAAAGCTAGTCCACAACGATTCAGCTATACATCCGTAACAATTTTCTGGTAGTCGAATTACAATACCGGTGTTAACTGGTCTAATCTCACCTGGGGGAATGTGACATGATATGGACGAGTAAAGATCTAAGCCGGCAGATTGAAAAGTTGAGCAAGTGGGAGGATAAGCTTGGCCGTTAAGAGGTGCCCATTCTAAGGTTAAAGCCATATTATTATAATAATTATGTTGGTTTCAATTTATCAAATGTATGCTCCTTTTTGAATGTGTGAAAAAAAGAGATCAGAGTTCTTTAATTTATACTAATTGAAAATTAATGGAAATTTTCCAAAAAAAAATTGTTTTTATTCGATGTGTGGTGATGTAATGTTAAATTTGTAAATAAAAGGCTGGTTGGGTTATTTAAATATAAAAATATACATTTATTAATAAATAATTGTTTTTGTAAAATTATGCTTAATGAAATTTGATATTTTAAAAGTAATAAGTGTAAAGTTACAAAATGATAAAGGCAGTTGGGGTGAATTTATAGAATTATAAGTGAGTAAAGAAAATATGATACGTATACAAGATAGGAAAAAAGGTGGAGTTAATTTGTAAAATAATTTTTTAAAAAGTAATAAGAAGTAAAAAATATTTAAAGGATTTTTAAGTGCATCATATGTGTGCGGTGTACTTCAGTATAAAAAGCAAAGTAAAAAAATATTACCGGTATTTGTTAAGTTGGTTTAAATTTAAATTAATCAAGTTAAATATAATAATGCATTTACCCTATCATTTTCATATTTTGGCTAATAGAGCTGAGCAGCTTTTATTATCTTTAGTTTTTGTGCTGGTTGATCACATGTTGGATTTTGTGGCAGAGAAAAGCAAGGTGTACGGAAGTTACTTGTATAATCAGACTTCCGATAATTGGCGGGCCTATGTTTTGAAGGTTCGGCCTCCTATTTCTCCATTTTGTCATAGTAGAAGAGACTGGGAGCTGAGATGTAAAAAACAAAATAAAGAGCGATGGGAGAAAATTACAAGTATGTATCGTTACGCTGTGTGCACCAATAAGACTGAGATTATTCAATGTTTCGATGCTGAGAGCTGTCTGCCATTAGAAAAATGGGACAAGCGATTACAATATTAGATAAAAGGTAACAAATTGTTTTACCTGTGTCAAGATGGAAATGCTTACACTGATGTGGCCTGTGTGGGTGGTATTATTTGTTTTCACCTGACCAAGTTATTTAAAGATTTGGAAGAAATATTAGAGGTGGATGTATACAGTCGTTTATCGCATGAAGGGGTACATATTATAGTTCCTGAAAATATGCCCCATCTTTATGCTCGTTTTGTATCAATTTGGTGGAAAACGTTTATGCGAAGTACGTATAGCAAGCTTAATAATCCTGAGGAAAAATGTGATGTGGAAGAGATGATAAATACGTTTAAAGAAGAATACCAAAATTACGATGCATTTTTGGAGGAATTTAAAGGTATTTCTTTGACATCAGCTGAACTTTTTTTTCTTATAAGACGGGTGCATTATATTATGCAAATGCAATGTTATAAATCTGGATATTTGATAAATTTGATTAAGAATATATCAAAAGACATCAAAGAATGTATTAGTCAAGAAAAAAATGTTTAGAAAAATTATGATAATTTTGATTGGTGGCAGGACAATGTGGGAGTAGATATGCCCCCCATATCTTACATTCCACCTATCTCTAAACAAAATAATAAGTTATTAAAACCTGCTTAATTTTTGGGAAGTGAGGATAAAGTTGCTGGTGGCATCCTCAACAATTCAGAAATTCATAAAAGATTTCGATAATTAAATGATGGTGATGATATTGATGGAATACTAGCCAGAAAAACAGAAAGGATCATAAAAGAATAGATGTGGATGATTCAGCTAATGATGAAGCTTGACGTTTGATGTTACCCTTAATTAATTATATATGCGCTAAATTTTTATTTTATTATTTTTTGTTTGAATAATATAAATTTTTTTGGTTTATATAACTATGTATGCCTTAAGATATATTTAATTTAAAAAAAAACTTATTTAAACACGCATATATAAGTTATTGTAAGACACAAGATATATTTATGAATTCACTTTATATTTTACTAAATCTAATGTGTGGTTACATTAATAGGTTGCTTATAATTTATTTCTTATATGCGCTTTAAAGGTTAGCCATTTTTTATGCGGTATAAAATGTTTTAATCTACCTTGACCTTTTTGATTTAAATTTTGGTTTTTGATTTTGCTCCGGGTACGGTTGGCAGGTGGAGAAATTTTAGAGCTGTGGTGGGAGGTTACTGTTGATGATGATGAGAATGACAATAACGGTATTGTCGATATAGTGTTCTCCAACAACCGGGAGGAGGAAGACAGGGGAGTGGATGTAGTAATTTTCTTTGTTTTCTGACGTCTTTTTTATTAGCGGATAATAAATTGCTGGCTGATGATGATGTTGATGTTGATGTTGTAGAAGAATTAGTATCAGCGAGGTTGTTAAAAATTGTTGCTGCTGCTGCTACTGTGATTTCTTTGGTTGAAGTGGGGTGTGGAGGTGTTGACACATGCTGGGTTGACAATTGTTGTTGTTGTTGCAGTTGTAGAGGATAAGTAGAAATACTGCTGTTAGTGCTGTCAGTTTGATGTATTTGATCTAAAATTTGATTAAATTTTCCCACTAATTTGTGATACAATTGCATACGATGAGCTACAGATAGATTGGATTTTTTTCCAGTAGGGTGGTGATTTGATTTTGTGTTTGATATAATAGTTGTTCTAATAAGGAAGGAGTGACAGATAAATTGATGGAGGGGTTCACATAATTTTGTAAGGCTTCTTCTGTATTACCTAAACTTTTTATGTTTAAAAAAGTGGGCGGAGATGATGGTGTTGTGGAAGTGGTGGGAAGACAAGCTTTATTATAGTCCTCTACATCCACTAGCATCATTTTCCGTACCATTTTTTTAACGTGGTATAAGTGCCGAGGCTAATCCTGAAATGGCAGGAGCTAGAATACCTAATAGCAGACCAATAAATCCTCCATGCTGCAACATAAGTTGACGTTTGGCTGGACGTGATACATCAGGGAGTGACAAATAGCGAATAACTTTTCCATATTTATGCAAAGATTTTAAGCCTTTTTAACCGGCATATTCATTGTGATAATTTAAACAGCATTTGGACATTTTATCAACGGCAGCAGGAGTTAAGTGATGACAGTAAGCAGCTTGTTTAGTAGGAAATGCTTTCAAACAACTTAAAATTTCCAATTGTTGAAAGGGCGGGGGTGGGGTGGTAAAATAGGTCGAGGGAGTGGGGTTTGGCATCACCCCTTCAAGCGGTGCTGGGGTGAGGGGTGTAACCAGCGTCCCACAGTTGCTGTTCCCCGCTTCCAGCGGCGGCAACGACGATGCACCAGTGCTGGTGGGGGTGGTGGATGATGGAGAGGTGGTAAAATAGGCGAGAGGGGGGTGATTAATTTCAAATTTTTCAATCGGTGTCGATGACGATGAAGAGGGTGTTTTACAGCCACCTTCTTGTTGGGACGTGCAGGCATAGTGGGGTGAGTTTATTAAAGGCAGAGCATAAGGAATAATAAATTGATGAGGTTGTTGATATTGTTGGCGTACCTATTCTAACGAATGTACGGTTTTTTTTTAATTTTCAATTTCACTTTTATTAAGATTTCTGTCGTTTTGAAATACTTGAATTATTGGAATGAGAAATAAAAACTCCAAGGTGAAGGTAATGAATAAAGCAAAAGTGGTGGTGCAATACTTTAAATACTTTTTCAAAGTTATTTTATTTAATTTATGGGTAGGGATCTGCGGAAAGGAAGAAGAAGTGGTGGCGATAGAGGAGGCGGTTGGAGAGGTAGTAAAAGAGGGTGAAGTGGTAATGTTACTACCATAATTGTTGCTGCTGCTGCTACTACTTATACTACCTCCTGCCATAGGAGAATAAATGTTATCTAAAATATTGGGCTGCTGCATGGTGGTTGTTGGGTGAGGGAAATGGTAATTTTTTTTAGTTGACTTGTTTTTGTTTTTCAGTGAGTAGATGATGGTAAAGATTTTCTCCTAAATAGGCTACAGTTTCTTCGCCGGGTAAAATTTTACTCAAATATTTCACGCAGGTAGGTGTGTTAGGCATGTGTTGTATATGTCTTCCCTAGTTATGCAATTCGCCATCGGCGCAACTTCACTTGCTGCCGATTAACAAAGGCAAGGCCGCGCCAACTGGCGAGAGCTCCGATGGCTCAAAATGAGCCATCCACATACACTAAAAATGAAAACATGCATAAATTAAATAATACTACCTGGCACTGCTCACCAAATATCGATCGGACAATTATCCGATTGATATTCAAACTGTAAATCCATTTGGATTTATTTATTCACTGGCGACTGAGGCATAGCCAACCGTAAGGCCCACCATCTTAAAGCGAATGAGTTAGATAACATTACGTCTATACATATGATGTAATGTTACTCTAATAAACGTGATTAAAATTAACTATACACTTAGAACCAATTAAAAAGATTTAAATAAACATTATTTAATTATGCATAAACCGATTTAATACTGATGAATATTTAATTTGAGTAAATTAAATAATCAACGGCAAAATAGTATCTTGTATTAATGCACGTTATGTAACATCGCATAGGGACTCATGCAATGGCAATGTTGCCAACTAACGGTGAACATAAATAATAATAATTATTTACGCTATATAAACAAAGTTTAAATTAATATTAGAATGTTTTAATAATAAAATATTCAATTTAGAAACCATTTTTAAATGGATATTTAACATTAATGAATCGATGCGCACAACCGATGCGCAATCGGTAACTTGCTATGTACGCTTTGCAAGGGCGATGTTGCCAAAGTGATACATTTAGCAAGATTAATTTTAATAATTAATAAAATGATTTTAGAATAATCTAACAATGATTTATTACTTAAATTATCGATTAGATTAATATTTGGAATGAATAACAAATTAATTACGATTTAATAAAATCGCCATTACTTGCTGACTTGCACACACTGTACGTATGTGTGTTATTTGAATGTATGTTTACGTTGCTATGGTAACTGCACTAACGCAAGCCCGTTACCAAGCCAAATAATTTGTTTAAGCTAAATGATTAAATTTACCGTTAAATTTAATCGTATTTAATACTAATTAATGTATTAATTATGTTTTGTTTACGGCGATATAGTTTTTGTGGTTAATAACGATTAACCACACGTTTGTAACAACCGTACTTTGTTTACGATATAAGCAACTCTATGTAAGAGTCTGACTTCTCCATTTAATGTGAATTATTAATGAATAATGAAGTCAGCCTTTTTTCCAATGGGTTTAGCATCACACCATTACGTCAATGACAAGTCTGACCCCCACATGAAAACAGTCTGACCTAGCTGACCTTCCGTTAAAAGGTCATGTATTGCATTTTGAGAGCTTCTAAGTCACTTCTGATTAGGACCTCTACATGATAACATCGCAATAGTGTTCTTTACTATATTTTGATCGCATTGCATTGTATTGTTCATTGTATGTCAGTTTGTTTAAATGTTTACTTGAATAAATTCAATTTAACCTTTAACCTTAACTTCCGTTTTGCGTATTTAATTAGTTAAAGTAACTAAAAGTTTATCTTTCGATTAAGTAACTAAAAGTTAACTACAGGAGCTTTGTATTAACGCTGCGTGAGGTCTAAATCATCAATTACAAATAGAGCGCCGGCGCCCTAAATAGAATCGATGCCAATAGACCCAACAGTAGTAAAGTACAAACTACAGCCCCATGCCCAGAATCCTGCTCAACGTTTGGGACGTGCTAGTGTATAAAACTATATGGCTAATGCTAAGTCTATGGGAAAGTGACTCCCAACCTGTAAAGCCTAGTTATTTTGAATGTTCGCGCTTTCATCTGATTGGCCCAATGTTAATTGGGCTTTTAAATAAATATATGTAATGTAATAGTTCAGGAAATACAATCTCTTTTGTTGGTAGTGGTGGTGGTGGTATTATTTTTTTTGTAGGAGGTAACGCATGTTTTTCAGTCTTTTGTTTTTTGGGTTTGTTGTTGTTGTTGTTGCCTGATGTTTGTAGTACTGATTGAACACTTGGGTGTTAAAAGCTGTGAAGGCAATGATGATGATGATGAAGACGTTGTTGAGGCAGTTGGAAGTTTACCAATTCTTACATCTAGGTATATGTCTGTAGAGAGAATGTTATGAACATTGGCTGGTAGATGTATTTCGGTAAGTGCTTCATAATCACCATTCAAAATCATTTGTGGCTTCAGTAAAGTAAAAAAATTGCTAGGCATCTGCTGATTATCTGATTCTGATGGTAAAGTTAGATAAAAATCCGCACTCTGCTCCAATGTCGAAATTGTTGACAAATTATTTTATTTTACTTTTAAAAGTTCTTGCTTGTAAAACACACCCTCAATCAATCCTCCTTGACCCGATAAACTGGAAAAGGTTTTCGAGGGATACGTTTAACAATTTCAAATTTTTCTCTTGTCCAATTAGGCTCATATCCTTTTTCAAACGCTGTTTTGACTTTAGACAGACGCACATTATCTCCAATCTCAAATACAAATGTTGGTTTTTTAATGTTTTCACCTTCTAATATACTTTTTTGTGTTGTGGTTGCTGTTGTCGCTGTTGTATATTCTCAAACACTTTATGAGCATTTTGTAGAGAAACGTCAGAAGGAGTCATGTTGATAATACGATGATAAGAATTGTTGTACGAATCAGCTAAATCTTTTAATACATTAATGTAACGATGCGTTTTGGTTTACGTAAAATAACGCCACATTTTTGTTTTAAAAGTACGGTTAAATCTCTCGACTACTGCTGCTTTGTTGTCACTGTGTGAAAACACCTGGTGAATTCCCAACTTTTTAAAAAACTTTTTTACATATTGATTTTCAAATTCTTTACCACGATTGGTGTGCAAACGCAGAGGCTTTTTTTTATTTTTAAAAATTTGTTTGAAAGCCTTAATAATGTCAGCAGCACTTTTTGTGTAAAGTGGTACTACCCAAGCATACTTAGAGAAGACATCTATCACAGTAAGTAAAAAACAGTATCCATCATTTTCATCTTTATAGCGACGCATATCAACTAAATCAGCATCCCATTGTTCATCAATACCATACACAGTATAGGGATTGCGTTGAAAATGTTGCTGTGCAGGATGGTGCAAGGTGTAAGCATCAACTCCACTGTGGGAATTTACAAGTAGTTGTTTCTTCTGTTTTGTTGTTGTTGTTGTTGTTTTAGACTTTTTGCCATGTTTAAGAATCTGAGAGACACTTGCCAAAACTGTTGGTGCACTCAGCGGTGAGAAATAGTTTTTAACAACCTTTTTATCTGCCATAATTAATCAGAATGAGCACAATTAACAAAAAAACAGCAGTTTATATTTTACATTGAATGACAATAACCAAATGGATAAGTAACGAAATCATTGTAAACATATGCTTTATCAAAAACTACCCGATATATTTTTGATCGCAACCGACTCTGCAATTGACAAGTATTTTTGTTGCGAACAATTGTATCAACTGGAATTTGCACAACATGCTCAATTTCTGTAGAGTCACCATCTTTATTATCATCATCATGTCCATTAAGTATTTCAACATATTGACTAACCATGGCTTTAATGACTTCAAAATTTACCACTCACAAATTCTGTATTGTAAACATTTTCGCCATACGCGTCAACAATCTCATCAGTCACTTGCCCCAGACATTCACCAACCAAGTTGGCTAATGGATCTTGTTCACCAATTTTGTGCACATAAATAACCGAATCAGTATCTGTGTAGAGAACATTTTTACCGGCTCTGTCCATCAGGTCATAAAGATACAATCTGGCACAAGCAGTGGTGAAAGCGGCAATTACTAAATTTGTTCTGCCATTAGGTTCAATAACTTCTTTATTTTCCTGATAAGTAACCATCATTAACTGAGGACTAATCATGTAAGCATCAGTTACAGTAGTTTTGTCTGACACAAGCAGCTGGTAAAGTTGTTCAAAATCTTTCACGTATACAGTTTTGGTCAAATTATCACGCTGAGCTAGTTTTCCTCACAAACTATTGAGCATGTACTTGGAGGTGGCACGCAGGCCTGCATTCTTTTTTACATTATCAGGGTTTAGTTTTATTCCTTCTTTTGGAAAATAGTTGTCAACAAATGCTTGTTTGTCTTCTTGACTGTGTACACTTGTTGGCCAACCTGAAGCTTCCTGTTTGAGTTTAAGCATGGCATTTACATAATTTGAAAACAGTCCACCCGTCCCACTTGTTTGATCATAAACTGAACTTTCTGGGTAATGCCAAATCTCATAAACATGTAACACTTGGTAGCCTTTTTCTACAGCCATATCCAATTCTGGTGTAGTCCATGTCCCCATCAGTTGTCGCTGCTGCACAGTGTGATTACAAATTGGTTCAAAGTTTTGAGTGTCAGCCCAAGTTTTGCACAGAGGAAACAGCAGCTTTCCCTTAGAACGATATGGTAAAACTGCATGATACAAATTTTGAGGAGGCAACACTGTACACTTGACAAGTCCAAAATATGTTTTGACAGTGTATTGAACATTTTTTATAATTATCTCAGGATGACCTGTTGGCATGCGAGAGTATTTGTTTACAGTAGGATACAGACTCACATAATCCACATACTTGATAACTTCCTCACCTTCCTTAACTTTGTAATACAATGTGGTAGGTGATACTCTACTGCCAAAGAATGCATCATGTGGGTTAAGTGCCACTTTGGTAAAAGGTGGCATTTGGTTGATGAAGTCAGCCAAATCTTTGTCATTTTTTACCCACTTGTCAAAGTCACACTCCCAAATGCAGTTAATGTAAAAATTAGGCAGCAATTTTTGTATGTGCTGAAGTCATCTTGCTGTTTTCTGATTCAATGTTATCATGTCACATTTGCAAACTGCATTGTATGTTTCAGGACAATAACACTTTAAACATCCATGAAAAAACAGCCTAAAAACTCGTAAATGATCATGTTTTTTTGGTCAAACCCATCTAGCGAATATGGACCGACTTTATATTCACTCCCACAACTACTGACATGCTGAATTTTCACACTTTTGTCTGATGAGAAATGATCCAGCCAGCTTAACCATTGAAAACATTTTTCTGAATACAGACGTCCACCATTACTGCGGTAACCACCAGCTGGAATTATTCCAATAGTGTCTGTGGGCATGTAATGAGTGGTGTAGACATTTAAACAGAATGATGCTATAGTGCAACTGTTTTGAAAAGGGTCAATGAAAAACAGTTCTAGGCCCAACTTTCTGAAAGCTTCACATGCTTGTCTCAAAATCTTTACATCAGAAATGCAATACTCTAGCAACTCATGTTGAAAATTAAATTCAACTGTAAGCTGTGTTGCATACCAGTCCAGCAGTTCCTTTCTAACTTTGGGTTTTTTAGTATCTGGCTCATAATAATGCAGCTGAGGTATTTTTCCAACATAATTTTGATTGTCAGGAGTGTTGAATAAATGTGGAAAATGTCCTTTTTTAGTTCTATTAAATTGAATGTGGCTGGCAAAGCTGACAGAGGCATTGATAAAAAATTAAAGGAATCAATTAGTTTGACATTACCACACTTGGCACACATAATTGTATTTCCACTCCAGATTACTTCAGGAAAATAATGTTGACTGTACAACCACTGCAGAACAAAATGAGAATCATAACCTTTGGCATAGTGTGCTACCAGCACATGACATATGTTTTCATTCTGAGCAGCAAGCTCAAATATCCAAGTGCAAAATCGATGTAGCACATTTTCACCTTGAAAAATGGTTTGAGAACCATCTTCACCGCGCTCAACAACAACCAAATTTGGTACATGTAGGCCATCTGGCATGCGCATTGTTTCAAAATCATAATAAAAATACAGGTTGCTTTTATTGTTATTAGTTCTACTGTTTCTAGCACGACTTGGTTTAGGTTGTTGAATAAAACATTGATGATCAGCTTTAACATTTTTTCACAGTATTTACACTTATAAACATAACAAACATGATTTTCCTTGTCAGCTTCACATAATCTGCTAAAACATGTCTTGCATGCTCTTACATTTTGACAAGTGCCATTTGATTGGTGAGTAGCCAGACAAAACTCTCCATAAAAATATAGTTTACAATCTGGGCAATAAACGTGTGGAAGATCAGCAAATGTGCGCGAGACTCTTTGCAACTGATTTGATGCAACGTAGGTGCGGCAATTCTGAAAGTTTTTGCAATTTGCACCAGCACAAGCAGTACACTTTCGTATGCAGTGGTGCCGACAACTAGCTGGAGCTAAACACAGTTGACAATACTTTTCACTTCCATAAAAAGCTGCAATATTTATTATAGGTGTAAAATTATTATCACATAATAGCAAATATATACATTTGGGATGTATTGTTTCTGATTTCCAAATGACATTAAAGTTGGTGGCTGCATCAATCACCACTATTCTGATGCCCTCCGCATCAAACACATGCTGCTGAAACGTTTCAATGTCCGGCAATTTACAGGGTCCCAATTTGACTTTAGCTTTTTGATGCAAATGGTGAGCCGCTGTTGTTTGCAGCTTACTACCTTTTACAAGTTTTTTGTAGTATTTATTATTTTCACTTTTTTCCAAGTGAGCTTTGGCTACAACCAAAGCCCTAGCTAAACACAGTTGATCTTCATTAGTGATGTTTATTGTACAGCGTTTACTGTTTAACCACTTTTCAACATTTATTAACACTCTACATCTGCAACCTTTTCTGATACCACTACCGCCAGCTGCAGGTATTTTAGTTGTGTAAACAGTTAAATGAAAACCAGGACCTTCCAAATCAAAATTGGCATTAGAATTTTGAATTTTTGCAATTGTGCGAAATATAAGTGCACTTGTTAGTTCTTGTTTTCGCATAAATGGCAAATTAAGCGGACTATACATGGCATCAGAGTCCATATATATGCGAATAAAATCATCATCATCACTTTGAGGTGTAACTGTTTTAATTACAGTTTGAATAATCTCTTCTAAACGTCTGGGTAGTTGTGCTAATGGTATGCTGTCCAAATTTCGAAACTGAATTTCACACCCGATCACAGTTGTACGTAGAATATTGCTATTTTTAGGAGGTTGATAGCGTATAGTAAAGTAACTGCGTGGCTGAAAATTATTACTATTGCGCGACTGTTGTGCACCGCCAATAAATTGAGACAAACTCAAGATGTTTACTGTGTAAAAAAAACACATTTAATGACACAATTTAACAAGATACAATGTCTTTTTACTGCTTTACATGTGTTTAAAGTTACTATTTACGGCTGAACGTATAGATTTATCAAACATTAATGTTTTCACATCTTCAAATGTGACTGAGTGAGCTTGTTTGATGCAATTATAAAATGGCAAACAGATTATTGTTTGATACATTTCAGCAACAGTTGATAAATTTAAAATAGGGTCAATGGTTTTCTTTGCATTAAATTTGCTTTGAAATGATTTGTCATTTACCAAAGCTAGCGGAATCCAACGGTTCATAACAAATTGTGTCATACCCATTATTACCAGTCGTCTTTTGACCAGAGGAAAACTCTTACTACAATCATTCAGCTTTGGTCCTTTTTGCGGTTCAACTGCTTTTAATTGCAAAAGTGTAACTGCTGCCGCTTCACCAACTTCTTCTTCTTCTTCAGCATGTATCACAGATGGTGATTGTTTCTGTGTTTCATCCAAATTTTGTGTTTCTAGTAGGGCCAAATAAATATTATTTGATTATTTGTATATTACAATAATATTTAAATGCCATACCATTATCATGATGCTGTTGTTCAGCAAATTCATACCACTCAGGATCTGGTTGAGTCTCATAAGGTGGTAGCCAATATTTTATTTCAGCTTCATCAACACTGCAAGTGGTACTGCTTTCATCTTCAGTTTCAGTTTCTTCAACATCATAATCACCATCTTCTTCTACTTCTTCTGAAACTAAAGCCAGAATTTTACTAGATGAACCTTCTGTTGCAGATCTTGATAATTTTCTTTTTGATTCAACGCAGGAGGTTACATCGCATGGTCTTTTGCCTGTTAGCCCCATATCACTACTTATCGTCAATTGTCGGAATGGTTTTTTTTTCGCTTGGTAGTTGCAGGTCGTTCTGCTTCTGGTGGTGCAAGAACTAATTGCAGCCCTGTTTCTGCCATGATTGCATTTGAATGTAAATATTTCATTCTTTTACACTCACATTTTATAGCTTTCCAAATTGTTTAAAAAATATAACTCCACTCTCTTTTAATGCCCCTGCCTTCCCCCTTCCCCTCTTACCCTGGCGGCGGCCGCGCGCGTGAGGGGGTGAGTAGGGTGGGGTGAGGAAAGGGAAAAAAAATAAAGGATATGATGTGAAAAATTCTATTACAAGTAACGTAAATGAAACAAGTAGTTTTTTTTTGTTTTTTTTTTAATATTTTTTAATGCATATAATCATATAAATATACACATGGAAGTAAGCGATTACATAATTTTAAGTAAATGTAAAATCTTACGAAAAAATATCGATGTGATTTAAAGGTTTATCCTCTATTTCATCAATAAATTTCAAAATTTTGTTTTTAAGATTAGCAATGGCCGCAATCCACACTCATTTTTCTTGTCTGGAGGCCTCCTCACCCTGCCCAGTCTGAGTGTTATATACAAGACGCAGCATACGATTTTCAAATAGCAGTCCATGGTTGTCGTATTTCACCGTCCATTTATAGCGATGGTCGCCAATTCCAATAAACTCAAAAATAGAACAGTCAGGAATTGGCGGCGGATCCCACGTCTGGCCATGCCCTTCTGCAACGCACAAATCAATTGTTGCTTATAAGTCGCGCATTCCAGCGATGACACCATCTTTTATCGTGTCCGCATCAACTCTGTCATTTTCCAGGTCTGTTGTGATGCAGACTCTGCATCATTCAATAAAGTGTCTTGGTTTTAAATAATTTTCTTTCCATACTCTAGGATCCATGTAGTAATCCACCGAATAACACTGACTGTTATAAACAAATGTTAAACTCAATTCGTCATTGCAAGGCAAATACCACACGCGCCATGTGTAGCTAGTGTCGCACATTCCTTTAAAACCACCTTTTAACATTCTGCAAGCCAAGTTTAAAAAAAAATTTTTTTTTTATAGACTTTAATATGGCAACTGTTATTTTCAACTTTTACAACAGCAATATGAAAATGTTTAATACGTCCGCAATGTTTTTATATTATTTTTAGCAATTTGTTGGCGGCGGGATGTGAAAATGACACATTGTTTTGCACTACAACATCCACTGCTCAGTGACGCATTTTTTTATTTTCTTTAATTTTTTTGAAGACGTTTTGGCAAATTATTAATGTCTAGACCATGTTTAATAATGGCATATTCGCTTAAATCTTGTAAATTTGGTTGCAACTTGCACACAAAGAGTTGTGGTGGATATGATTGCACACCTTTACTTAAGCTCCATGAGTCCCTTAATCCTGAACATATGAGTAATTCATTTTTTCCCATAGTAGAACACAGATATTTTTGAGGTTGCTGATTGTTGACATACAATCTTTCTAATTCACAAGTTTGAAGATCAAATGTTACAATTGAACACTGTGTATAATTGGATGGTAGAAATGATGTTTTTAACATGTACACTTTATCATGTTTAATGCCACAAATTTTCATATCATCCCAGTCATCTGACAGCAAATTGTCGGCAAGAACTTTAAATTCGAAATTTGTTGTTTGATACTGCAGAATCATTTGACACCAGCGTGGGTTATCATCATCATCAACCGTTTGATTTTCTTCAACTTTAAAATTATTAAGACACACCAAAATTAAATTTTTATCATGCACACATGCAGAATATGGATGTATGATTGCATGTTATGTGATGTATCAAAAGGTTGTTGCGATTTAACAGGTAATTGAGACATTTCAGCTTTTTTAAAATCAATCACAAGAGATTGAACATGAACATTAACCCATGAAAGCATGTACATTTTGTCATCAATAATGCTATTACAATAAGCTGAAGGTAAATCAACGTTACTTTTAGTAATGTACACTTTTCTTAGTTCACCAGTCATCATGTTGATAATATGAAACAACAAATAGACATGCTGCTCACTCGACTGCACAAATTTACTTGTTTTTGTGTAAATGTTATCCTTGTATGCTTCAACTATACCATAATTTTTTTCAAGTGAGCTTTCATCTGTAGAATATAAAATGAATGGCTGGCACTTCAAATTCCGTACATCAAATTGAAGAATCACACCAACTCTTGAAACCCCATGAAAAAAAAATCTAAATTTTCTACTTGTTTTCTTGTTCTTCTTATTTCTTCACTGTTTGGAGCAGACTCTATTTCCTTAGATCCCAACAAAAAATAAATTTGACCATCTGATGTTACTATATGGTCAATCTTAGTAACTTGTTGCAACTTTTCTGCTTTAACTTTTACCCAAGACATTTTTTAAAAAAATGAAATAATTTTTAAATTAGCAGCAAGCTTTTATAGCTCAAACAATTTTAAATATGTCTCCGCCTTTTTCCTTTGGTTCCTCCCGCATTTAATTACATTAATAAAAACACAATAAAAATTAATGCTGAATGTTGTTTAATATTGCTTGGTTCTACAACTACAAAGAAAAAATTACAATTTTAAATGTTTATCATCATTATTTTAATGTTATAGGTACTATAATGACTATAACATTAATAACCATATTATTTTTAAGGCAAAAAAACATCAAT
>JAAFCF010007112.1:7450953-7462395 GCA_013389785.1 Helicorthomorpha holstii | reverse complement strand
TCACTTTAAGAAACTAAATTTAACATCTAAGAAACTAAATTTAACATTTTAAATTTCCCATAGTTTAGAAAAGATGGGAAACCACTGCTCCTTATTGTGTATGAGTCACAAGTTTAGCAAAAGGCCTTAGGGAAGGTTGTCCTCAATTACTGTAGTGAGAAAGAAACTGTTAAAAATAGGTCCTTACACAGTGATGAAGTTGAAGTTAAGCCCAATGACTAGCCAATAGGGGAAGATAAAGTTGTGAAGAAAAAAAACGAGTTGGCAACGTCACTGTTGAATTCCTATTTCATTTTGTGATTGACTACAACACGTGTTGCTCACTGTAAAGTCAAAGTTTTTTACTTTCTCATTTATTTTTACCATAAACAAAAATGCTGCAAACATTTCATCAAATACCTTTACCTTTCAACCGTCACATAGTTTTACTAAAAGACACAGCTGTTCATCTTAATGGTAAAATCTATCAACTTTTTACGAGTACGAAATCTAACGAAATCCACGTGGTCGAAGTTGACTATGAAACTTTGGAGCTGAAAAACATTTGGCTAAACACATTTAAACGTCGAGGTGAAACGACTATTCTTGTAGTTTATGGTGGAAACATCATCGTCATACAACATTCATATATTAAAGCAAATGAACCACTGGAACTTCTAAAATTGGATCCAAAAACTAAAAATATAGCTAAATTAGACGTTGCATTTGGTGGAGAAAGGACTGAAATAGTCAGGACTCAGTTATCAAGTGGCTGTATTTTGGAGGACAACTTGTTCCTGTTTCATAGGAACGATAACAAGGAAACCGTTGTGTCTGTTGTTAACATGAAGACCTTAAAGTGGACTCTGTTTGTTCCTGGAACTTTTTTGAGCCATTACTCTGGTCATCTTTGCAAAACGGCAATTGCTCGAGGAACTGATATTTACTGTTTCAAAGATGTTGAGGCCTCAACTCGATACAAATGTAAGTTTGACAACGGACGACTTCGTGTGACACCTGTATGTTCAACCTATGACTGTTTGTACAAGTTCAATACACTGAACAAGAATTGGGAAGAAATTCAATTGAACATTGAGAATCCTGTTCGTTATTTGATATTTGTGCCTCAGTTTTTAAGTAAAGACGAACTAGTGGCTTTTAAATGTGTTACAGGTGATAAAATGAGTAAGGATTTGGTTACTTACAATGTGGAAACTAATCAATGGAGAACTGTTGCATCTTCATTGAAGAATCTTAGACTTGGTATGTTGTATAACAGCTGTTTAATCGATGACAGAGTTTATGCTTTTCAAGTTGATCAATCTCGATCATTACGTCGATTGAAGTTAACTATTTTTCATTTGAATCCTTCATTACAAATGATGTGCGAATCAGCAGTCGTTAAACACGAATTAGATTCATCAAAGTTGCCTAAATTGTTACAGGAACGTCTTAAATTTTATGAAAACTGAAAATTGTAAGTGAACAAGTCGTTAAACAACCAATTAAATAAAAACAAACTAACAAAATCAATAAAAAGTTGTACTTATTGTCTGTTAAATGTCTGAATTCGTAAAAAAAATTAAGGTTTTAAAATTAAAATGTCCAATTAAACGATTAAAAAGACTTTTTTATAACCAACAATCGTTTTCAATAATAAAAACAGTAACACATGCAAATTGAGAACGCTGAAAACGGTTTTCTTTTCACATCTACAACATTGCACGTGGCTCATTGAAGAATGTGAATAACGCACCCTATTCAACATAACATCGTTAACACATTCAAAACTAAACACTAAAATAACAAACAAGTACATTAAAATTTTACTTCAATGCACTACATTTGCTTTTCACTGCTTTTATTTGAATTGGTAAAAAAGTAAGGTTTTAAAAGTAAAATGTCCAGTTAAAAGGACTTTATTTTAGCAATGACCCAATGGAAATGACCTTTTCAATGCTTTGTTAAAAGGTCAGGGTTGTTAAGCTTTTCGACTGACTAATTCATCAAGAAATGGTTTTTTACTAATTCAATGAATTTTCTAAAACGGCTATTTTAGCTTAGTAATCAGATACCTAAATCTTGTAACTATTTTGTATTTCCTATTTTGAATTTAAGGTCATTTAATTAATACGCGTTAAGGCGTTAAGAAAAGTTACTCTCATTTAGACGTGAAATTTCACATTAAGAAATTAAATTTAACGTCTAAGAAATTAAATTTAACGTCTAAGAAACAAATTTAACGTCTAAGGAACAAAATTTCACGTCTAAGAAACAAATTTAACGTCTAAGAAACTGGATTTAACATCTAAGAAACAAAATTTAACGTCTAAGAAACTAAATTTCACGTTTAAGAAACTAAATTCACGTCTAAGAAACAAAATTTTACGTTTAAGAAACAAAATTTCACGTCTAAGAAACCAATTTAACGTCTTAGAAACAAAATTTCACGTTTAAGAAACAAATTCAACGTCTAAGAAACTAAATTTCACGTTTAAGAAACAATTTGAACTTCTAAGAAACTAAAATTCAACGTTTAAGAAACTAAAATTCAACGTTTAAGAAACTAAATTTCACGTCTAAGAAACAAATTCAACGTCTAAGAAACAAAATTTCACGTCTAAGAAACAAATTCAACGTCTAAGAAACAAAATTTAACGTCTAAGGAACTAAATTTCACATATTTTACTTAGTTTAGAAAAAGATTGGGAACCACTGCTCTTTATTGTGAATGAGTCACAAAAAAAGCAAAAAGCCTGAAGGAAGGTTGTCCTCAATTACTGTAGTGAGGAAGAAACTGTTAAATAGGTCCTTACACAGTGATAAGATAAGACCAATGATTAGCCAATAGGAGAAGATAAAGTTGGGAAGAAAAAAAACGAGTAGGCAACGTTTCAGTTTGAGATTGACTTTACAGTGAGCAACACGTGTATTAGTCTTAGTTTTTTTTACTGATTGATTGACTTTTATCATAAAAAAAAATGCTCCAAACATTTCATCAAGTACAGTTACCTTTCAACCATCAACTGTTTTTACTAAAAAACAACGTTGTTTGTCTTAATGGTAAAATCTATCAACTTTTTACGAGTATGAAATCTAAAGAAATTCACGTGGTTGAAGTTGACTCTGTTACTTTGGAGCTGAAAAACATTTGGCCAAACACATTCAAACCTCGAGGTGAAACGGTTCTTCCTGTCGTTTATGATGAACACATCATCCTCATACAACAATCATATAATAGTGCAAATGAACAACTGGAACTGTTAAAATTGGATCCAATAACTAAAAATATAACTAAATTAGACGTTGCATTTCAAGGTGAAAGGACTGAAATAGCCAGGACCCAGTTATTGAGTTGCTGTGTCGTGGAGGACAACTTGTTCCTGTTTCATAGGAATGATAACAAAGAAACAGTTGTGACTGTTGTTGATATGAAGACCTTAAAGTGGACTCTGTTTGTTCCTGGAACTTTGTTGAGCCATTACTCTGATGATCTTTTCAAGACAAGTATTGTTCGAGGAACTGATATTTATTGCTTCAAAGATGTTGTGTCCACAATTCAACACTGGGAATTCAATAGAGTACCTTTCATGAGGCCGGTTTACCCAATCGATGTCTTTTTGTACAAGTTGAATACACTGAACCGGAATTGGGAAAAAATCAAATTCAACCTCGAAAATTCTATTTTCAATTTGATATTTGTGCCACAGTTTTTAAGTAAAGATGAACTGGTGGCTTTTAAATGTGATATTAGAGATAATTATAGTAAGGATTTGGTTACTTACAATGTGGCAACTAATCAATGGAGAACTGTTGCATCTTCATTGAAGAATCTTAGTTGTAGTAGTTTGCTTAACAGCATCTTAATCGATGATAAGATTTATGCTTTTCAAGTTCATCTTTCTCAATCTTTTATTGGATTAACTGTCACTGTTTATCATTTTAAATCTTCATTACAAATGATGTGCGAATCAGTTGCTGTTAAACACCAATTGGATTCATCAAAGTTGCCTAAAAAATTACAAGATCGTATTAAATGTTATGTAAACTGAAAATTGTTAAAAACCAATCAAAATAAACATTTAAAAATTTGGGTAAGAAATCTGATATAATCGTTTATTTTTGCTGATATTTAAATTTAAATGGAAATTTCTTATTCATAAATCACAAAACAATTACTTTGTCTAAACATATTGAGAAAACATGTCTGAATTTGTAAAAAATAAAGTAAGGTTTTAAGAGTAACTTGTAACACATGCAAATTCAGCACGCTGAAAACGCAATGCTTTTCATATTTACAACATTATACGTAGCTCACTGAAGAAATCGAATAACGCACCACATTCAATACATCTTGCTACTCAATGTTATGTACAGAATCTCAAAAACTGCCTGTATTTTAAAAACAAACAGTTTATTTTAGCATAAATAACGATTAAGTGGTCAAATATTAAGTTGAAAACATAATTAAATCAATAAATGATATTAAAATCGGTTAATAAACAGTAATAATCTAATGAAACAGTAACACATGCCAACTGAGAACGCTGAAAACGGTGTTCTTTTCTCATCTGCAGCATTGCACGTGGCTCACTAAAGAATGAGAATAACTCACCATATTCAGCATAACATCGTTAACACTTTCAAAATTTAACACTAAAATAACAAACAAGTACATTAAAATTTTACTTCAATGCACTAAATTTGCTTTTCATTACTTTTATTTGAATTGGTAAAAAAAAGTAAGATTTTTAAAGTAAAATGTCCAGTTAAAAGGACTTTTTTTTAGCAATGACCCAATGGAAATGACCTTTTCAATGCTTTGTTAAAAGAAATGTTTCTGTTTCTAGTATTTTAATCGTTATAGATGTGAAATTTAGCTTCTTAGACGTAAAACTAGCTTCTTAGATGTAAAATTTAGTATCTTAGACGTGGAATTTAGTTTCTTAGACTTGAAAATCAGTTTCTTACATTGAAAATTAGTTTCTTACATTGAAATTTAGTTTCTTAGACGTGGAAGTTAGTTTCTTAAATTAAAATTCAGTTTCTTAGATGTGAAATTCAGTTTCTTAGACGTTAAATTTAGTTTCTTAGACGTTAAATTTTGTTTCTTAGACGTGAAATTTAGTTTCTTGGATGTGAAATTTAGTTTCTTACATTGAAATTTAGGTTATTAGATTGAAATTTAGGTTCTTAATGAGAGCAACCTTCCTTAACGCCCTTTGAAGCGTATTAATTAAATGCCCTTAAACTCAAAATAGATACCTAAGTCTTTCCTGTATTTCCTGGTCATTGAGCTAAAATAGCCATTTTAGAAAATTCATTGAATTAGTAAAAACCGGTTCTTGATGGATTAGTCAGTCGAAAAGCTTAACAACCTTGATCTTTTATGCAAAGGTCATTTCCATTGCGTCTCCTTATCGTCCAAGTGAACAATAGTCTTTGTACAACATGGTAAATAATGACTATTGAAAGTTTTAGCACATCCTGAATTCCTATGCAGATTATTGCTAAAAAAAAAAAGTGCTTTTAACTGAATATTTTACTTTTTAAACTTTACTTTTTTTTTTTAACAATTCAAATAAAGATAATGAAAAGCAAATTTAGTGCATTGAAGTCAAATTTTAATGTACTTGTTTGTTATTTTAGTGTTAAGTTTTGAAAGTGTTAACAATGCTATGCTGAATATGGTGTGTTATTCACATTCTTTAGTGAGCCACGTGCAATGCTGCAAATGAGAAAAGAACGCCGTTTTCAGCGTACTGTGTTTGCATGCGTTACTTACATAACTTTGAGTAGGATAATGTGTTGAAGGTGTTGCGTTATTCGTATTCTTCAATGAGCCACGTGCAATGCTGCAGATGTAAAAAGCAAACCGTTTTCAGCGTTCTGTGTTTGCATGTGTTATTGTTTTTATTATTGAAAACGATTGTTGGTTAAAAAAAAGTCCTTTTAATCGTTTAATTGGACATTTTATTTTTAAAACCTTACATTTCTTATTTACGAATTCAGACATGTAACAGACAATAAGTACAACTTTTTATTGATTTTGGTGGTTTGGTTTTATTTTATTGGTTGTTTAACGACTTCTTCACTTACAATTTTTACTTTACATGAAATTGAAGACGATCTTGTAACAATTTAGGCAATTTTGATGAATCTAATTTGTGTTTAAAAATAACTGATTCACTTAACATTTGTAATGAAGACTTAAAATGAAAAACAGTCGCATTCAATGATCCAGAAGAATCAACTTGAAAAACAAACTATATCATCAATTAAGCAGCTGTTATACAAACTACTTAATCTAACATTCCTTAATGAAGATTCAACAAATCTCCATTGATTAGTTTTCACATTATAAACAGCCAAATCATTACTAAATTTATCACCAAAACATCTAAAAGCCACCAGTTCATCTTTACTTGAAAGTTGAGGCACAAATTTTAAATGACGAACAGGATTCTCAATGTTCAATTGAATTGTTTCCCATTGTTTGTTCAGTGTATTCAACTTGTACAAATAGTTATATGTTGGATAAACCAGCTTAATATTAAGTCTCCCATTGAAGTTGAAGTATCGAGTTTTAAACTCGACATCTGTGTAGATATAAATATCAGTTCCTAGAGCAATTGTCGATTTGAAAAGATGGCCAAAGCTATACTTCAACAAAGTTCCTCGTTCAAACATTGTCCACTTCAAGGTTTTCATATCAACAACAGTTACAACTGTTTCTTTTTTAAAGTTCTTGTGAAACAGGAACAAGTTGTCCTCCACGATACAGCAACTCTTTAAAAAGTTCCTTACTATTTCAACCCTAAAACCTTGAAATGCAACATCTAATTTAGCTATATTTTTAGTTTTTGGGTCCAATTTTAGAAGTTCCAGTGGTTCATTTGCACTACTGAATGAATGTTGTATGACGATGATGTTTCCACCATAAACTACAGACATAGTCGTTTCACCTTGGCGTTTAAATGTGTTTGTCCAGATGTCTTGCTGCTCCAATGTTTCATAGTCAACTTCAACCACGTGGATTTCTTTAGATTTCAAACCAGAAAAAAGTTGATAGATTTTATTATTAAGATGAACAGCAGTGTTTTTTAGTGAAACCGATTGAAGGTTGATAGGTACTGGTACTTGAAATGTTTTCTGCATTTTTTTTATGATTAAGTCAATGAATAAGTAAAAAGTAACACTACTACACGTGTTGCTCACTGTAAAGTCAATCACCTTCACCAAATACACTATAGTAGATACAGTAGTATTTGCCTTCACATACTGAAACGTTTCCTACTCCTTGTTTTTCTTCCCAACTTTAGCTCCTCCTATGTCTAGCAAAATAATACTGTATTTGTGGCTAGTCATTGGTCTTAACTTCAACTTAATCACTGTGGAAGGTCCTATTGAACAGTTTCTTCCCTACAACAATAATTGAAGACATCCTTCCCTAAGGTGTTAAAGGTAATAGCCTTCATAGGATTTTTTGTACCAACAATTGCTTTCAATAATGAAACAGTAACACATGCCAATTTCAAACGCTGAAAACGGTTTGCTTTTCATATCTAAAGCATTGCACGTGGTTCACTGAAGAATGTGAATAACACACCATATTCAACATAGCATAGTTCACACTTTCAATATTTCACACTAAAATAACAAACAAGTACATTAAAATTTGACTTCAATGCACTAATTTTGCTTTTCATTACTTTTATTTGAATTGGTAAGAAAAGTAAAGTTTTAAAAGTAAAATTTCCAATTAAACGATTAAATAGACTTTTTTATAACCAACAATTTTTTTCAGTAATAAAAACAGCAACTCATGCCAACTGAGAACGCTGAAAACGGTTTGCTTTTCACATTTACAGCATTACACGTAGCTCACTGTAGAATACGAATAACACACGACATTCAACACCGTTTGCTACTCAAAGTTATGTACAGAATCTCAAGAACTGCATGTATTTTAAAAACAATCTTTATTTATGCTGAAAAAAACTGTTTATGATGTTTTCAACTTAATATTTGATCACTTAAAGTCAGTAAATGATATTAAAATCAGTTATTAAACAGTAAAAATCTAATGAAACAGCAACACATGGAAATACAGTACGCTGAAAACGCTATGCTTTTCACATCTACAGCATTGCACGTGGCTCACTGAATAATGTGAATAACGCACCATATTCAGCATAACATCGTTAACACTTTCAAAATTTAACACAAAAATAACAAACAAATACATTAAAATTTGACTTCAATGCACTAAATTTGCTTTTCAATGCCTTTATTTGAATTGGTAAAAAAAGTAAAGTTTTAAAAGTAAAATGTCCAATTAAAAGGTCAGGATTGTTAAGCTTTTCAATGTAAACAAGTTAAAGCTGCTCTCATTTCTTAATAACAACTTCTTAATATTTTTAAATTGTGCATTTAGGAAGATAAATTTCACATCTATAACGATTAAAACACCAGAAACACTTTTACACATAAAAAAAAAAATTTCAGATAACTTTTTATTGATTTTATTTGATTGTTGTTTAACCACTTGGTCACTTACAATTTTCAGTTTCCATAATATTTAAGACGATCTTGTAACAATTTAGGCAATTTAGATGAATCTAAATTGTTATTAACAACAGCTGATTCACATAGCATTTGTAACGAAGGATTCAAATGAAAAACAGTGGCAGTTAATCCACGTAATGGTCGAGAAGGATCATCTGAAGAATCATAAGAAAAATCATCATCATCATAGTGATCATTAAAAGCATAAATTCTTTCATTGATTAAGCAGATATTATGAATTTTTTCCCTATCAACATTCAATGAATATTCAACAGTTCTCCATTGATTAGTTGCCACATTATAAACGACCAAATCACTAACAAAGTCATCATCAAAAAATTTAAACGCCACCAGTTCGTCTTTCTCTAAAAACTGAGGCACAAATATCAAATTGAAAACAGGATTCTCAAAGCTAAGTTCAATTATTTCCCATTGTTTGTTCAATGTATTGAACTTGTAAAAACATTCATAGGGTTGAAATGTCTCCTGGAATTCTCCAGAAATGTCCGAGAAGCCGTACTCAATTGACGATTCAATATCTCTGAAGCAATAAATGTCAGTTCCTCGAGCAATTGTCGTTTTGCAAAGATGACCAAAGCTTTTCTTTAACTTAGTTCCTCTTTTAAACAGAGTCCATTTCAAGGTCTTCATGTCAACAACAGTCACAACTGTTTCTTTTTTAATATTCTTGTGAAACAGGAACAAGTTGTCCTCCACGATACAGCAACTCAATAACCTGGTCATGGCTATATCAGTCCTTTCACCTCCAAATGCAATGTCTAATTTAGTTGCACTTTTAGTCTTTAGATCTAATTTTAGAAGTTGCAGTGGTTCATCTACGTTAATGTATGAAGATTGCAAGACGATGATGTCCTTACCATAAACTACAGGAATAATCACTTCGATTCGTTGAAACTTTAATGTGTTTAGCCAAATATTTTTCAGCTCCAAAGTATAAGAGTCAATGACAACCACGTGGATTTCGTTAGATTTCATACTCGAAAAAAGTTGATAGATTTTACCATTTACACAAACAACAGTGTTTTGTAGTAAAAACAGTTTATGGTCGACAGGTAACTGTACTTGATGAAATGTTTGCAGCATTTTTGTTTACAGTAAATCAATGAGAAAGTAAAAAAGTCAATCACAACTACACGTGTTGCTCACAGTAAAGTCAATCACAAACTGAAATAACAGTTTAACAGTGACGTTGCTACCTCGTTTTTTTTCTTCTTCCCCTATTGGCTAGTCATTGGTCTTATCTTATCACTGTGTAAGGCCCTATTTTTAACAGTTTCTTCCCCACTACAATAATTGATAGCAGCCTTCGTTAAGGCGTTGTAAATAACGTCATCTGACGTCACAGAGATGGGCGACTTGACTGCATATTCAGTTACCCACAAGTTAATCAGACAATCGATTTGCAATTAATTAGTAATCCTCGGTTAAACTTAAAGGTAAGATTATAGTTTACAAATACTTAATTAAATAAAAATACTGTGTTTTGATTTAAATTTACATTTTTTGGTTGAAGGACTTTGCAAATATCATTGGACACAGATTAAAAGTTTTTCTTAGTCAGTGACGTCATTCATGTAATAAATTTAAAATTTAGAACGAAAAAAAAAATATTTTCTGTTCATGTGACGTCATCATTGTAACCATTTCAAATTTTAGAATGAAAAAAAAAAACTATTTCTTATCATGTGACGTCATCATTATAAGAATATTAAATTTTAGAATGAAAAAAAAACCCCTATTTCTTATCCTGTGACGTCTTTCAAATGATAAATTTAACTAATGAAAACCATGACTTGTAATACAGCTCCCTTGGTGGAGCATGGACCTCACGTTGTAAAACAGGGGTTTAAAGTCAAGTATTTAGGTCAGTTAGGTCAGTCAGCAAGAGCTGAGCTGCTTTTTCCTTCTTTATTTCAGATTTTCATTGACTTTACTGTGAGCAACACGTAGTTTTTTTTACTTTCTCATTGACTTAACCATAAACGAAAATGCTGGAAACATTTCATCAAGTACAGTTACCTATTGACCATCAACTGCATTTAGTAAAAGACACTACTGTTGGTCTTAATGGTAAAATCTATCAACTTTTTACGAGTATGAAATCTGACGAAATCCACGTGGTTGTCGTTGACTCTGTTACTTTGGAGCAGATAAACATTTGGCCAAACACATTCAAACCTCGAGGTGAAACGGTTCTTCCTGTTGTTTATGGTGGAAACATCATCGTGTTGCTTTATTCGCATAGAAATGCAAATGATCCACTGGAACTTTTAAAATTGGATCCAAAGACTAAAAATATAACTAAATTAGACGTTGCATTTGGTGGAGAAAGGACTGAAATAGCAAAAACCACGTTATTGAGTTGCTGTATCGTGGAAGACAACTTGTTCCTGTTTCACAACAATGTTAACAAGGAAACAGTTGTGACTGTTGTTGATATGAAGACCTTAAAGTGGACACTGTTTGAAAAAGGAACTAAGTTTACGGAAAACTTTGGTCTTCTTTGCAAAACAAGTATTGCTCGAGAGACTGATATTTATTGCTTTAAAGATGTTGAGTGCACAACTCAATCCAGGAAAATAAATGGAGTACTTTGTCCAACCTATGTCTGTTTGTACAAGTTGGATACACTGAACAAGCAATGGGAAGAAATTAGATTGAACCTCGAAAATCGTATTCGTCATTTAATTTTTGTGCCTCAGTTTTTAAGAAATGACGAACTGGTGGCTTTTAAATGTGTTTATAATGAATTTGTTAAGAAATTGGTTACTTACAATGTGGCAACTGATCAATGGAAAACTGTTGCATCTTCACATACTAATGAAGAACTGTTGTATCATCGTATGTCTTATAACAGCTGTTTAATTGATGATA
>JAAFCF010007112.1:7392778-7409527 GCA_013389785.1 Helicorthomorpha holstii | reverse complement strand
AACGTCAGTTTGACTCTAGAAAATGTCAGTTTGACTTTAAAAAATGTCAGTTTGACTCTAAAAATGTGAGTTTGACTCTAAAAAATGCCAGTTTGACCAATATACAGATTTTGCATGTGTTCGTTAGCTCAAAACCCCGTTAACACGAAGAAAAATCTCTGTCCCGTCGACTTCGTGTTAACGAGAATCCACTGTAATTTGTTTTAGATTAAGGAATTAACACCAAAAAATACTAAGACTCAAACATTAATTAATTAATTAATAATGTGTTTATTGTTTTGCTAATAAAGCAACTATAATTAAAATTTATAGAGTTTTGGATTGGTGCTAATGATAAAGCAACTGAAGGAACGTTTGTTTGGTCACATGACAACTCAACTGTTGGTTACACGAATTGGGGAAAGGGAGAGCCAAGCAATAGCAATAACAATGAAGACTGTGTATTACACTGGGAAACATATAATTGGGCATGGAATGACGCTCCATGCACTGAAAAAAATCCTTTTATTTGTCAACAAAGATCATAGACTTCATAATAAAACCAACCATAGACGTATATACAAAACTATTGCTGTGTAACTGTATTTCAATAATGGAAATATTATTTTTCACATTTAAATATCATGTTGTACTATCAAGTAACCAAATACAATGGACTGCTCATTAATTAAAAATATTTTTAAGTCATAATATTTCAAAATGTAAATTTTGTGTCTATTAGCACTTTCTGTATTCAGAACGTATTGGATTCAATTTTGAAATAGCGACGCACTAGGTGGCGAAACTAAACTTCTTGCGTTTGTTTAAGAAGTTGAAATCAGATTAGAATTCGCTAAAACCACCAACTAATTAGCTTAGTCATTCTTCCGTTCTAAACATGAATAACTAGCCATTTCCATTGCTTATCCATATGACGTTACTCACTTGATTCATGTTTTCATTCGAATATGATTAAATAAATTCAAATCTGAATTTTATTAGAATCAAAAGAATTAAGTGAGAAGTTGAAATTACATTAGAATTCTACTAGGTAGCGTGATAATTCTCATGTGTTAAATATGAATAACTAGCTATTTTCATTGATTTTCTTTTTCATATTGTAATTTCCCATTCTGAACAATCAACAACTTTGATGAAAACTTTATTTCAACTAAAGTCTAATTGGTGATGATTTATCTTACAAAAAAAAATAGTTTTGAGTGGATTAGAAACAACTCAATAAATCATCAATCTTTTAGGATATAACAGAGATTATAATAATGTAACTGAGCACGAAATTGAAACTTATTTTTATAGCTACTTGAGATTCTTTCACTTGATATATTTAACATTACACTTGTTGAGATTATTTCCAACTTACTCTTTTTCCAGATTGAAATACAGATAATAACATAACATTGAGGTTCATAGAGTATATAAACTACAATCGTTTTACAATTCCACATTACTAAACTTGCTCTGCACAACTTACAATATTCACTTTAATATTTCATCTTTCTATTAAGAAACTAAAAATGAAAGGATTTTTTGGGTTTTTTCTTATTTTGTGTTTGGTTAGCACCATCATGGGTTCAATACTAAATACTGTCGACAAAAATGGTAAGCATTTTCTCATGAAATTTACTTTATTGTAAATGCAAATACAGTGAATTCTAGTTAACACGAACGCCGTTAAAACGAAGCAACGTTGCAGTTCCGAACTACAGTATAAGCTTTTCCATACATTTTTTGTTTGTTAACACCAAGTAAAACCCCCTTAACACGAACTGATTTTGCTTTTCCGAATGAAAAATTGCTTATTTCGTCAAATAAAATGTAGAGATAATCAAAATTCTGATAAGTTTTAATGTTTTTATAAAAACAAATACAAATTCAATGCATTTTTTGTTTGTTTTAATGAAAAAAAATTTAAAATTGCATCGTTTTTTTTAAATGCAAATAATGCATGTGAATGCACAAAATGCATAATATTTTGACTCTAAAAAATGTCAGTTTGACTCTAAAATATGTCAGTTTGACTCTTAAAAATGTCAGTTTGACTCTTAAAAATGCCAGTTTGACTCTGAAAAATGTCAGTTTGACTCTAAAAAAATGTGAGTTTGACTCTTAAAAATGTCAGTTTGACTCTTAAAAATGTCCGTTTGACTCTAAAAAATGTCAGTTTGACTCTGAAAAATGTCAGTTTGACCAATATATACATACAGTATTAGATTTTGCATGTGTTTGTTAACACAAAACCCTGTTAAAACGAAGAAAAATATTGGTCCTGTCGACTTCGTGTTAACGAGAATCCACTGTAATTACATTAAATTCTTAAATTTGTTTTTTAGATGTCAGAAATGTCAAAGCAGTGATTTGTGACACTGACTTTGTAAGACTTGGCGATAACTGCTATAAATTTGATACAACAACTCGATTATCATGGGACGATGCACTTGTTAATTGTAATAACATTAGTGCTGATTTAGCACATCCATTAAACTATGATGAAAACGTATTCATAATAAAGCATTTACTGGAAAACTACCAAGGATATAAAGGTAAATTATATTATAATAGTGGTAAATTCATCGTTATTTATAATATAGATTAGCTAAATATATTTTATTGTAGACGAATAGCAAAATACTAAAAACTATCCATAATATTACTTAAAAATGCGTATATTGTTTTGTTTTGCTAACAAAGTAATTATTAATCAAAATTTATAGATTTTTGGATGGGAGCAAATGATCAAGCAAGTGAAGGAAACTATGTTTGGTCATATAACAACTCAACGATCACTTATTTCAATTGGGCATATAAAGAGCCAGCTGGTGGAAGCTCAAACTGTGTACAATATTGGGAAGCATACAATTGGGAATGGGATGATGCAAAATGCACTGACAAATTCTCTTTTATTTGTCAGCAAAGATCATAATAAAACCAACAGCAGAACTAACTTATGTACACTACAATCAATCAAATCTTTTTAATAAATAACAATCTAATTTTTTTTGTAATAACTAACTTGGCTTGAATAGTAAATTATACAATTCAATAAAATAAATTTGATTTTTAATTCCTTGTATTATACTTTTTTACTATTCAGACAGAAAACATTGAAAATAATAATCTTAAAGGCTGACATGAATGAATAAAATAGCAGCGTTTTAATAAACGAAATCTGCTGATTAAACCACGTTAATGAAAAATCAATGAAAAAGCCATTAGCAACAAAGTTGGTTAAACTGTTCATTATTAAATTAATAATGTTAATATAGTTTACACCTTAAAATATGTTTAACTTTTTAGTTTCAGACTAATCTAATTTAAATCTTTACTAATTGTCATCAAATATTTCACCTTCAATTAAAACTTAAATACAATGAATTTCTCGTTAACATGAACCAACATTTTGGTCCCAAACTACAGTATATGCTTTCCCATACATTTTTTGTTCCTTAACACGAAGTAAAACCCCGTTAACACGAACTGATTTTGCTTCTACGAATGAACAATTGCATATTTCGTCAAATAAAATGTAGAGAAAATCAAAAAAATGTCAGTTTGGCTCTAGAAAATGTGAGTTTGACTCTTAAAAACGTCAGTTTGACTCTAAAAAGTGCCAATTTGACTCTAAAAACTGTGAGTTTGACTCTAAAAAGTGCCAATTTGACTCTAAAAACTGTGAGTTTGACACTAAAAAATGTCAGTTTGACTCTAAAAAATGTCAGTTTGATTCTAGAAAATGTCAGTTTGATTCTAGAAAATGTCAGTTTGACTCTAAAAATTGTGAGTTTGACCAATATATATTATATTTTGCATGTGTTCGTTAACACAAAACCCCGTTAACACGAAGAAAAATCTCGGTCCCGTCGACTTCGTGTTAACAATAATCCACTGTATAAATCATTGAAAATCGCTTTCTGTATGGGACGATACAAATGTCTGATAATACAGTTACTTATTAATTTTTTTTAGTGACAATGTTAGATTGGCAGAATGGAAAAACTGATATGAAATTCAGTTTCATATTTTTTAATTTTATTTATCATACTGAAACTAAAAAGTTAAATGTATTTTCATATGGAAACCATCATGACATTACACATGAATAATGAACTGTTTAATTCTCAACTTGTGATTTCCAAAGATAATATAACAATTTTATAAATTTATCATAGAATTTCAAAATTTTATCCATAAAAACTTAAAAACTATTACCTGTCTTTACAGACAAATGATATAAGAAAATAATTGAGACTAATCTGCAATCAAATTATACGATGCAGGTCAACTTTGTTTATTTATTGAAACAATGGTGAAGCTTAAATATTAAGATGAAACAAATATCAAAATGAAAGCCAAAAATATCGTGGCTATTTTGAAGTGCTTTTATTATTGTGAAGTGTTGTTACTTGTTGTTATTCATACTATTTCTTATTTTCGATTAAAAACTAAAATTCTATTACATTGAACAACTCCATTTTATTTTGTCATTTAAATACCGGTATAGTCAACAACTGATGTTTTTATTATTAGTCAAGTTACTTATAAAACAAGATTAGGTTGTGAATCGAGCTAGCGGTTTCTAATACCGTATTGTATAGTTACATCAATTATTAATTTATGCTTAAAACGTGTACACATATACAGTATGTTATACTGTATTTTTATTGTAATTGACATAAGTTCAATGGTTAGTTTTATTTTGAAATCTATGATCTTTGTTGACAAATAAAAGGGTATTTATTAGTGCATGGAACGTCATCCCATCCCCAATTATAGCCTTCTAAGTAACGTACACAGTCTTCATTGACACTTTTATTGTTTGGCTCTCCAGGTCCCCAATTAGTGTAACCCACTGTTGAGTTGTCATGTGACCAAACATATTTTCCTTCACTTGCTTCATCATTAAGTCCCATCCAAAAATCTAAAATTTTAATAAGAATTGTTTTGTTAGTAAAATAAACTTACTCCTGCAACTAAGCTTAAGATAATGGATCTACGATCACTACTATTATACATTTACCTCCATATCCATGGTAGTTTTCAAATAGATGTTCAATTATGAGTACGTTTTCATTGTAGTTTAATGGATGAGCCAAATCAGCATTAATGTTATTACAATTAGCAAGTGCATCTTCCCATGTTAATTTAGTTGTATCAAATTTATAACAGTTATCGCCAAGTGGAAGAAATCCAATTTCACAAATCAATTCGTGTACATTTGTGGCATCTAAAAACAAATTAAGTCAGTTTTAGCAATCTGATTTAATTATTTTTATTTATTATATTGTAATTTATATCGGAAAACGCTTGCATGGCTTACCATATCCTACAACATTTGATCTTGAACCCATGATGGAGCTAACCAAACACAAAATAAGAAAAAAACTTAAAAGTCCTTTCATTTTTAGTTTCTTAATCGAAAGATGAAATATTAAAGTGAATATTATTAAAAGTTTACGGCAACTTCATTAAAGTAGAATTGCAAAGCGATTGTGGTTTATATATACTCTTTATGCATAGACATTATCAGTACTTTAATATCTGTTATTTGTATGATTATCAATTATTTTGGAGTCAAAGGTGCATTTCTAAAATTATCTGAAGAGGGTTTTTTGAAAAAGTTTCAGTTTCGTATTTGTAATCTACAGTATGATGTTCCCAGTTTTTTTAATTGCACCTCTTTAAAGCACTTTCAGTAATATGTAAAATGTTAATAAAACCCTGGAATGGATTACTGTTAATTGAACAGGACTAAAAATTTGATAATTTTAATACTTTTAACTTTGATTGAATCACATAATTCGCGTCATCTGATTAATCCGTTTTGTTTTTTGAGTTATACTGTAGGTAAAATTACACCATAAATTGCTAAATTATCATACCGGTACTGTGAATTCTTACCAGTAAATGACTTGCGACTTTCCTAAAATTCTGTTTACTGTTTGTGCTGTTGACGACAGTAAAGTCTGATTATAGTAAGCAAATCATTTCAGTAAGCCAATCTAATACAGTGGATTCTCGTTAACACGAAGTCGACGGGACCAAGATTTTAATTCGTGTTAACGAACACATGCAAAATCTAATATATATTGCTCAAACTGACCTTTTTAGAGTCAAACTGACAATTTATAGAGCCAAACTGACATTACTTAGTGTCAAACTGTCATTTTTTAGAGTCGAACTGACATTTGTTGGAGTCAAACTGACATTTCTTAGTGTCAAACTGACATTTTTTACAGTCAAACTGACATTTTTAGAGTCAAACTGACATTTTTAAGAGTCAAACTGACATTTTTAGAGTCAAACTGACATTTTTAAGAGTCAAACTGGCATTTTTTAGAGTCAAACTGGCATTTTTTAGAGTCAAACTGACATTTGTTAGAGTCAAACTGACATTTTTTAGAGTCAAACTGACATTTTTTTAATTTTCTCTAAATTTTCTTTGACGAAATACGTAATTTTACATTCGGAGAAGCAAAATCAGTTTGTGTTAACAGGGTTTTACTTGGTGTTAACTTACTAAAAATTGTATGAGAAAGCCTATACTGTAGTTCGGGACTGCAATGTTGCTCCGTGTTAACGAGAAATTCGTTTTAACGGTGTTCGTGTTAACGAGAATCCACTGTATTTTCGTTTTGTAAATTTCCATTTCAGACAATCAACTAAACAACAAGTTTGATGAAAACTTCCTTGTTTAAAAAAAAAAGTTCAATCGGTAGTAACGATCGATTTTAAAACAAAACCTACTTAAATCAAGGTTTTCTTGATAAGATGTTAGTTCAATTGGTAGAATTTACTGTATTGTTAAATCTATTCAAGTTTAACACCCAATTAAACAACGAAATCTTGTTACAAATACGAAACTAAAACGTTTTTTTAGTAAGCTTCTCGAGATTATTTCACTTGATATATTTAACATTACACTTGATGAGATTACTTCCCAATTTACTCTTTTTCCAGATTGAAATACAGATAATAACATAACATGGAGATTGATAGAGTATATAAACCACAATCGTTTAGCAATTCTACATTAGTAAACTTGATGTGCACTATTTTATAATAATAATTTCAGTAACAAATACAAAATGAAAGGACTTTTAGCTTTTTGTCTTATTTTGTGTCTGGTGAGCTCAAGTCTGGGTTCAAAACCAAATGTTGTCAACCAAAACGGTAAGGATTTTCTATTGCAATTTACAGTGTTATAAACAATAAAATAGAGTGAAACAGTTCACTTAAGTTAATTTGTTTTTAGATGGCACAAATGTACAAGTAGTGATTTGTGATCCTGGGTTTGTAAGACTTGGTGATAACTGCTATTTGTTTAATACAACAACTCTATCATCATGGGACGATTCACTTGCCTCATGTAATGGCATTGGAGCTGATTTGGCTCATCCTAAAAACTATAATGAAAACATGTTAATATTGGAGCATCTATTTGATAACTACCAAGGATATGGAGGTAAATATACTATCATAGTTTATCATTATTTAAAATATAGCTAGAAATGAACAAAAAGTTCAACTACCAATTAATAATGTGTTTATTGTTTTCTTAATAAAGCAATTATAATTAAAAATTTAGGTTTTTGGATGGGACTTAATGATATAACAACTGAAGGGACATTTGTTTGGTCACATGACAACTCAACAGTCAGTTACACTAATTGGGCATATAGACAACCAGACAACGATGGCAATCAAGACTGTGTACGTCACTGGGAAGCATACAATTGGGCATGGGATGACGCTCTATGCACTGACAAATATGCTTTTATTTGTCAACAAAGATCATAAATTTCATAATAAAACCAACTAGACTTATACCGGTACAGTATGTACTGTACAAGATACAAGAAATGGCTAATTTGAGTAACAATGAGAGACTAATCATTGAGTCTCACTTCTTTAAATATCAGTTTTCACGTTTAAATCTTATATTGCACTATCAAGTAACCAAATATAGTTAATAAAAGTCTACAATGTTTTTAATAAAAGAGAAATTAAGTCACAAATTTTAATATAGACTTGTATTAAATATTATCCACACATTCAAAATCACTTTTATACATTTGCAGATGTTTTCTTAGACAAAATTACATTGACTAATAAATCTCCAAAATTGTCTTTCAAAGTCATGGTTGTGGGTGTTGGTTGTGTAAACTTTTTAATTTTCCCCAATGTTGTTTTTGTTGCTGCTATAATGGTTTTCAACTTGTTAAATTTTGCTGCCATTTTAGTAATAAACACATTAAATTGTCTATTTGTTAACAATGACATTCTGATACCAAAATTTCCACTTGCAATTAATTTGCTCTTATAAAATAAAAGACCAACATATTTGCTGTATTTTCTTCATTTACTGAGTTCATTTCATTTGTAACAATTGTTTTCAATTTTGTAGTATTTGTTGCTGCAATTGAACTAAATATTTTTGCAGTTGGTTTTGCTTTTAAAGCCATACTAACTTAATTTTTTATTAGTTAAGTTATTTTGGCCCAATTCGTATAATATGAATCTGATAAATTTTTCTTAGAAGTTGTTGCAATATTTTCCTGAATAATGATTGCCACTGTTGCATTACAGTATGCATTATTATTATGCATTATTTGAAACTTTAGCCAATTTATCTACAATAACTTAGTTAGCCTAATTTAGTACCCATCTTTACTTTCACAGTCCCTATTCAACTTTCTTATCTCTAACTGAGCTTTTAACTATCATCACTTTAACTATGCATTTAAAAGGTCATTTCCATTGAGTTTCCTTCTTGTCTTAGTTTTCATACGAGTAAACAATAGATCTTGGCAAATAATTGCTATTGAAAATTGAGTATTCCCTGAATTCATATGCAGATTACTGTTAAAAAAATGTACTTAAGTAAAACACATGTTAACCTGTTAAAGTTCAAGACACTTGGCACTGAATTACAATAGAAAAAGGAAATATATGTCGACATGTGTTTCAAATTTTTGGAAAATTAGAAATTGACAATGCAAATATCAGTCACAAATGACTAAATGTTAGTGGTCAATTGACTAAATGTCTTTAGTAGTTTAAAGGAAAAAAATTCTTTTATGATCAAACGCTTTTTAGCCAAGAAATTTGAAAATGACCACTTTATTTCAATAACATAACAAAATCAATTTAGTTTTCCTCAAGACTCTCATCATCAAATGTTCACAATGATATTTCAGACGATTTTGTAATAGTTTAGGCAATTTAGATGAATCCAATTTGTGTTTAACAACAACTGATTCACATTTCAATTGTAATGAAGGCTTCAAATACAAAACAGTCAACTTCAATCCATTAAATGATGGATGAAAAGAAAAACCAAAAACGTATATTTTATCATCGGTTAAGCAAAAATTAAAGATTTTGTTTTTAAAAATCTTCATTGAAGTTGCAATAGTTCTCCATGTCTCAGTTAAAAAGTTATAAGCAACCAAATCACAATCAGAACTTTTGTGAGCAAATTTAAAAGCAATAACTTCATTACCAAAACATTTTGGCACCAAAACTAATTCACAATCGCGAGTTTCTACATTAAATTCAATTTTTTTCAATTGTCGGTTCAGTGTATTCAACACATAACAGCGGTAAATGCCATAAATATGAATGGAGAAACAGCATCGTCTCCTGTAATCAACAATGTTTTGATACTGGCAATCGTTAAAACAGTAAATATCAGTTCCATGAACAATCAGCTTAGTTGTTTCGAAAAAATAGCCATATAGCTGTTCAATTGAAGTTCCAGGAACAAACAGAGTCCACTTTAAGGTCTTCATGTTAACAACAGTCACAACTGTTTCCTTTTGAGACGTTTTATGAAACAGGAACACGTTGTCCTCCACGACACAGGCACTCATTACTTGGGTTCCTTCTACTTCTGCTAAATTGCCTTCATATGAAACGTCTAATTTAGTTGCACTTTTAGTTTTTGGATCCAACTGGAAAAGTTCGTGTACGTTTTTCATGATGACAATTATCTTCCCATTGTAGACTACAAGGTGACAGTTATAAATTGGTGGCAATGGCTTTGTCCAAATTTGTGTCTCCAAAGTGGCACAGTCAACTTCAACCACGTGGATTCTTCTTGTGTTTCTCATTTCTCCAAGTAGATAGATTTTACCAGAAATGCAAACAGTACTGTCTTCTAGAAAATGCACTTGTTGGTTTAAAGATAGTTTATGAAATGTTGGCAGCATTTTCAATTTTTGTAAAGTAAAAAGTTTTTGTGGTTATTAAATGAAAAACTAACACAAACACCACGTTTTGCACTTTCTGAAGTCAAATCATAGACTGCAAAATACCAGTTTCAGGCTTTTCCTTATCTTTACTTTAGCTCCACCCTCACTTGATAAAGCCCTATCAGTAATTGAGGTCATCTTCCTTAAAGCCCTTTCTTATGCCTTGGACACTTGGCAATACACACCATGTGTTTTGGAAATTTAAAACTTTTTTTTATCTTTATTTAGTCTGGTTTATCCATTGTATAAATAATACAAATTAATACTGGTAATTAGAGTTACTAAAACGAGTTACTTAATGAACATGAATCAAGTGAGTAGAAAATAGCGAGTTATTCACGTTTAGAACGAGAGAATTACTATGCTACCTAGTTAGCAGTTTTAGCGAATTCTAATCTGATTTCAACTTCTCAAGTAAACTCAAGAACGTACTGTGGTAAAAACGTACAACGTTAGAACGTACTGTAGTAAAACGTATAAAATTAGAACGTACTGTAATGATGTAAGCGCCAATTTTGAAATAGCGGCGCACAAGGTGTCGCGAGAAACCTTCTGAGATTGCTTGAGAAGTTGAAATTACATTAGAATTCACTAAAACCACTAACAAGGTAGCATAGTAATTCTCTCGTTCTAAACATGAAGAACTAGCTATTTGCAGCTACTCACTTGATTCATGTTTTGATTCGTGTTCTTCAGATTGCTTGAGAGGTTGAAATCAGATTACAATTCACTAAAACGACTAACTAAGTAGCATAGTAATACTCTCGTTCGAAACAGGAATAACTAGCCATTTGCTGCTACTCACTTGATTCATGTTTTGATTTCGTGTCCTTGAGATTGCTTGAGAAGTTGAAATCACATTAGAATTCACTAAACCCACTAACTAAGTAGCGTAGTAATTCTCTCGTTCTAAACATGAATAACTAGCTATTTGCAGCTACTCACTTGATTCATGTTTTCATTAGTGTTTTTGAGATTGCTTGAGAAGTTGAAATTCGGACTACAAGTTTAAATGGAAAAACTCTTCTATAATCAAAAGTTTTTTAGCCAAGAAATTTACAAATGACCACTTTATTTCAATAACATGACAAAATCAATTTAGTTTTCTTCAAAAGGCTCGTCATCAAATGTTAACAATGATATTTCAGACGATTTTGTAATTTTTTAGGCAGTTTAGACGAATCCAATTTGTGTTTAACAACAACTGATTCACACAGCATTTGTAATGAAACATTCAAATGTAAAATAGCCACATTCAATCCACAGAATGATGGATAATAAGTACTGAAAGCGTAAATTTTATCCTCAATCAAGCAAATGTTATGGATTTTGTTTCTTAAATTCTTCATAGAAGTTGCAATAGTTCTCCATGTGTTAGTTAAAAAGTTATAAGCACCCAAATCACACTCATAACTTTTGACATGAAATTTAAAAGCAATAACTTCATTACCAAAACATTTTGGCACCAAAATTAATTCACAATCGCAGTTTTCTACGTTAATTTCAATTTTTTTCAATTGTCGATTTAGTGTGTTCAACACATAAAAGCAGTGAAAAGCATAACAAGGAAATGAATGGATGAATCCTTCACTGACATTAACATGTGTTTGATACTGGCAATCGTTAAAGCAGTAAATATCAGTTCCATAAGCAATAAGCTTAATTGTTTCAAATAATTGGTTAAATGAAGTTCCAGGAACAAACAAAGTCCACTTTAAGGTCTTCAAATCAACAACAGTCACAACTGTTTCCTTGTCAGAGTTCTTGTGAAACAGGAACAAGTTGTCCTCCACGACACAGCCACTCAATAACCTGGTCATTTCTACATCAGCTCTGTCACCTTCAAATGCAATGTCTAATTTAGTTGCACTTTTAGTTTTTGGATCCAATTCCAAAAGTTCAAGTTCAAGTGCGTTTACAAATGGGAAAAGCAAGACGATCATCTTCCCATTGTAAACTACAAGACGATAGCTATAAACTGGTGGCAATGGAGTTGTCCAAATGTTTGTCTCCAAAGTGGCACAGTCAACTTCAAACACGTGGATTTTCCTTGAGTAGTTCATTTCTCCAAGTAGATAAATTTTTCCAGAAATGCAAACAGTTGTGTCTTCTAGTAAATGCATTTTTTGGTTTAAAGCTACCGGTACTTCATGAAATGTTGGCAGCATTTTCGTTAACTTCCGAAATAAGCAAAATTGTTTCTGGTAATTAAAAAACTAACACAAACACCACGTTTTGCACTCTCTGAAGTCAAATCATAGACTGCAAAATACCAGTTTCAGGTTTTTCCTTATCCTAACTTTAGCTCCACCTTCACTGTATAAAGCCCTATAAGTAATTGAGGTCACCTTTCTTAAAGCCCTTTCTTACACCTTGAGGCTTGTGTACTTGGCAATACTGTACACAGCATGTGTTTTGGAAAGTTTTCTTTATTTAGTCTGGTTATTCAGTTGTATAAAAAATACAGATTAATACTGGTAATTATAGAGTTACTAAAACGAGTTACTTAATGAACATGAATCAAGTGAGTAGAAAGTAGCGAGTTATTCACGTTTAGCACGAGAGAATTACTATGCTATCTAGTTAGCCGTTTTAATGAATTCTAATCTGATTTCAACCTCTCAAGAACGTACAGTGATAACGTACCGTGTTCGAACGTACTGCGTTAGATGATTTCGCACTAGGTAATCTTTTGAGATTGCTTGAGATGTTGAAATTACATTTCAATTCACTAAAACCACTAACTCGGTAGTGTAGTAATGCTCTCGTGCTAAACGTGAATAACTAGCTAATTTCTATTGTTTATCCATATGACGTTACTTGATTCATTTTTTATTCGAATACTGTATCTTCATTTTCAAATTCATTCGAATATGATTCAAATGAATATAAATCTGAATCGATTCGAATGAATCTTTTGATTTTGATTCAAAGTTAGCAACTCTACAGCAACCAGGAAAGTTGTAAATATTTCCCTGCTGTGTTTTCATTTCGACAAGAAAAACCAAATAAATTAGTTATTGAAAATCTCTAATGAGTGACACACAGTACAAATGCTACAATAATAGGTAACCAAAATCTAAAATAGCTGAATAAAATATCTTAAATGAGATTGACTTACCATTTAAGATCCAGCAGAAATCCAATTGGTTTTAATCCAAGTTTCAGATGCACATTTGATAACCAAATCTGATTTTCTTCTCTGATTTGTCACAGTTTTTTGCTAGATGAATTTTTGCACATAATCTTCACATATTTTTCATAGTTTAACCGAAATTTATCACATTTTTCAGCTGGATTTCATTATCAAAGTTCACAATTGATATTTTCTCACACATTTCTGTCTCAATTTTTGTCTAAATAGATGAAATTTGTTGTTAATTGACGTCTTTTTTCGAAGCAACTTGTTCCTTGTCGACATCTAAACTGACATTTTTGATATGACACAGCTTTGAATATCCAGTGAAACTGTTAGGAAAACACAACTTCAACTTTGCACTTTGCTGAACGAAAGCAAAATGGCTTTCTGGGGATTTTAACCTTGTGTTCATAACCAAATTGTTTGACCATGGTGGGAGAGGCTATTGTACTGGACTTCACTGATTGATTAAAGTCACTTTAGTTGATGTCCTTCACTTCTTTATAAAATCCACTTCATTACTTTGCAATTCAATCCGTGAATTTCTTCACCTTTTCCATGCTTTTATCACAACTGCAAATAAAATTTTAAAAAACATTAGTTTTCTTCTAATATTTTCTAACAAATTTTCTCAAAGATAACTAATTACAGTTTAAAAGTATTGGTTAATTAGTATCCATACATCCCAACCCCCCTTTTAGCTACATTCATAGTATAATGTGCAAGCAAACATACGTTGAAGATGGTGGGTTATTCATATCTACAATAAGCCACGTGCATTACTGTAGTTAACGAAAAGCACAGTATATTCAGCACATGTGCGTCAGTTAACGATCATATGTTGAAAGTGATGTGTTTTTCTATTCTACAGTTGGTCATGTGGAATGCCGTGGAATGTTAAAAGTGTAGCGTTTTCAGCGTAAAGTATTTGCATGTGTTACTGATTTAATCATTCAAGTAACAGTTTCAAAAGATTTATTAACACTTTCAACAAAATGCAAGAAAACTCGATAAGTCCAGTCAATTATTTAAAAAAAAAGATAATTAATATTATTTTAATTTGGTTTATTTTAACTTTTAATTAATTTTTGCCAAATTTTTGTAAATGTGTCATCAGTCAGAAATGACTAAATTTTAGTGGTCAAATGACTGAGTTGCACCCTTACAATGACTCATTTCATCGACTCACCAACTTCAAAAAACTATTAAAACATCTGATTTCAAATGTTTTTAGTAGTTTAATTAAAAAAACTCTTCTATAATCAAATATTTTTCAGCCAAGAAATTTAAAAATGAACACTTTATTTCAACAACACGACAAAATCAATTTCAATTTTTTCATCAGCATTAACAATGATATTTCAGACGATTTTGTAATTGTTCAGGCAGTTTAGATGAATCTAATTTGTGTTTAACAACAACTGATTCACATTTCATTTGCAAAGAAGGATTCAAATGCAAAACAGTGACATTCAATCCACGAAATGATGGATAAAAAGTACTGAAAGCGTAGATTTTATCATCAACTAAGCAAATGTTACTGATTTTGTTTCTAATATTCTTGATTGAAGTTGCAATAGTTCTCCATGTCTCAGTTGAAACGTTATAAGCAACCAAATCACACTGATAACCATTGAAAAGACATTTAAGAGCAACCAGTTCGTCATTTTCTAAACATTTTGGCGCTAATATCAATTCCCAAAAGCGGATTTGTATGTCAAGTTCAATTTTTCTCACTTGTCTGTTTAGTGTATTCAACACATAAAAGCAGTGAAAGGCAAAACAAGGAACACATTGTAAAATTCCGACATCGTCATCAGAATAAGGTTCATTCTGGGAAATACTGAAGCAGTAAATATAAGTTCCATGAGGAATCAGCTTTGTCGCTTCGAAAAAATAACCAAACAATTGCTTAACTGAAGTTCCAGGAACAAACAGAGTCCACTTTAAGGTTTTCATATCAATAACAGTTATAACTGTTTTATAGTTAGAGTCGTTGTGAAACAGGAACAAGTTGTCCTCCACGACACAGCCACTCATTAACCTGGTCATTTCTACATCAGCTCTGTCACCTTGAAATGCAATGTCTAATTTAGTTGCACTTTTAGTCTTTAGATCCAATTGCAAAAGTTGAAGTTGAAGTGCGTTTACAAATGGACAAAGCAATGGCACAATCAACTTCAACCACGTGGGTTTTACTTGTGTAGTTCATTTCTCCAAGTAGATAAATTTTACCATCAACACAAACAGCAGTTTCTTGTATTAAACTCATTTTTTGGTGTAAAGCTACTTGATGATATGTTGGCAGCATTTTCAATATCGTTTAGCAAATGTCTTTCTGGGAATAGAAAAAGTAACACCACGTTTTGCACCCTCTAAAGTCAAAACTGCAAATATAACACTGTCTTCTTTCTTTATCCAAACTTTAGCTCCACCCTCATTGTATAAAGCCCTATTGGTAATTGAGGCACTGATTTTTCCACTTGGCAATACACAGCATGTGTTTTGGAAATTTCAAAATAATTCATTTACCTTTATTCAGTTGTATAAATAATACAGATTAATACTAGTAATTATAGAGTTACTAAAACGAGTCACTTAATGAACATGAATCAAGTGAGTAGCAGCAAATAGCTAGTTATTCACGTTTAGAACGAGAAACTTACTAAGCTACCTAGTTATTGATGATAGTGAAGTCTAATCTGATTTCAACGTCTCAAGAAATCTCACGAACGTACTGTTGTTAGAACGTAGTGTGTTACAACGTACTGTGTTAGAATGTACAATGATAGAACGTACTGTGATCATGCAGACGACAATTTTCAAATATTGGCGCTCTAATTTGAAATTAACTTCATTACTTTTCAATTCAATCCGTGAATTTCTTTTCCTTTTTCATGTTTTTATCATAACTGTAAATAAAATTTTGATTAATTAGTATCAAAACATTCCAACCCCCTTTTATCTACTTTCATCCTCCTGTATTTACTGAATTTTACTGTATTTATGTACACTAATTAAATAAAATTGCAAGTTACCATTAATAATTATAAGTTGTAGTATAGTGTAAGCGAATATACGTTGAAAATGGTATGTTATTCATTTCTACAATGGGCCACGTGCATTACTGTAATTAATGAAAAGCACAGCATATTCAGCACATGTGCGTGAGTTAACGCTAACGTGTTGCATTTGCTGTGTTTTTCTTTCTACAGTGGGCCATGTGTAATACCGTGGGATGTGAAAAGCGTACCATTTTCAGCCGGCTGTATTTCCATGTGTTACTTATTTAATCATTCAACTTTAAGCTTTCAACAAAATGCCAGAAAACTCAATAAGAAAAAAAAAAGTTAATAATAT
>JAAFCF010007112.1:7360286-7371821 GCA_013389785.1 Helicorthomorpha holstii | reverse complement strand
AAATCTCATTTAATTTTTCATGTAAATCTCATTTAATTTTTCATGTACATTTTGCTTATTTTTTCATGTAAATTTTATTTAATTTTTCATGTAAATTTCCTTTCATTTTTCATGTAAATTTCCTTTCATTTTTCATGTAAATTTCCTTTCATTTTTCATGTAAATCTCATTTTATTTTTCATGTAAATCTCATTTTATTTTTCATGTAAATCTCATTTAATTTTTCATCTAAATCTTATTTAATTTTTCATGTAAATCTCATTTTATTTTTCATGTAAATCTCATTTAATTTTTTATGTAAATTTTTAGTAATTTTCATGTAAATCTCAAAATTTCATTATAACAGAGTAGATTTACTCAAAAAACGGTGAAAAGTTGTTAACTATAACTGAAATTTCATATATGATATTTTAACAAGTGATATAGTTAACAAGTGATTGAACAGCTGATCAACTAAAAGACCTTAACAAAACTTCACTATAACCAGAATTTCACTATAAGCGACTTTCAGCGTATTTAAAAAAATAGATAGCGTTAGTAACATTTCTGTAAATTTATTCACTAATTTGGAATTACAAGTGACGAAGCACTATAGTATGTTTTTTCGTATTTACAAGTAAATTTGATAAAAATAAATTATAGAAAAATTAAAATAGTTCTCTTACATTATAACTTTACTTATTATATCGAGAACGAAAAGTTATAAAATCAAAAACAAAATAAATAAATTTGAAAAAGTTCACTTTTTTACTGCAAAAAAAGTGATGGAGTCATTTAAGTCTTAACTAACTGTTATCAAATATTTCATCTTCAATTAAAGCATAAAAAGCCGTTGTTTCTTTCTGCAAATTTAATATTTCCCATAAGTATCTGTGTCATCAGACATTTGTGTCGTGTCAACCAACCAATCAACAACTTTGATTTAAATTTCCTTGTTACAGAATGTGTTTTTATCTTAATTCAAAATTCTACTTATAGCAAGATTTTCTTGATAAAATGTTGATTAAATTGTCAGCAATAGATTTTATGTTAAATCGTTTTGAATATAAAAAACATCGATATAACAAAATCCTATTACAAATACGAAACTGAAACTTTATTAAAAAGCTACTTGAGATTATTTCAAGTTAATCCTTAAGTGATATTGAAATACAGATAATAAAATAGAGGTTTAAAGAGTATATAAACCCTCAATCGGTTAACAATTCTACATTAATAAACTGATACCCATTTGATAACAATATTTCAACTTTCGATTAAGAAATTTAAAAATGAAAGTATTTTTTGGTTTTTTTGTTATTTTGTGTTTGGTTAGCTCCATCATGAGTTCAAAACCAAATACTGTCAACAAAAATGGTAAACATTTTCTATTGCAATTAACAATAAATGCAAATAATTTGTTTTTAGATGCCTCAAATATCAAAGCATTGATTTGTGAAAGTGGATTTATTCCACTTGGTGATAACTGTTATTTGTTTGATACAACAACTCCATTAACATGGGACAATGCCCTTGCTAATTGCAATAACATTAGTGCTGATTTGGCTCATCCATTAAACTACGATGAAAATGTGCTAATAATAAAGCATTTATTAGAAAACTACCAAGGATATAATTGTAAGTACAGTATGTTATAGAAGTGGTAACTTCATCATCCAATTCACTGTAATAGTTAAGAATGTAAGTTATTAAAATTTATAGATTTTTGGATTGGAGCTAATGATATCGCAAATGAAGGAAAATTTATTTGGTCACATAACAACTCAACTGTTGGTTACACTAATTGGTGACCTGGAGAGCCAAGCAGTACCGGTGGCAATGAAGACTGTGTTACCCACTGGGAAGTCCTGAATTGGGGATGGAATGACAGTTCATGCACTGATAAAAATCCTTTTATTTGTCAGCAAAGATCATAAACTTCAAAATAAAAACTAACCATTGAACCGACATCAATAATAATAATAATTTCCCACATATGTGTACAAGTTTTAACCATAAATCATTCAATGTTATTCAATATTAGAAATTGCTAATTTAAGTCGCAATAAAATTGTCGAAGAAAATGATTAACCAAAAAAAATTGCTGTACAATTCAAATTCTAATGCAATAAAATTACAGTTCATTGTAGTAAACGTTGTTATAATTCATTCATTTCAACCGTCCAATTTTAATAACCAAAACCGGTTAATTAAGCAGCGTCATGGACAATTGTTCAGTGAACTAAAGTACAATCGATAATAACTGATCAATTGATGATTGGGCAATTAACCAACCAAATAATGCAGAAAACCATCATTTTATCATGGAAAATGTACATTTCACAAAGGTTTTATTTCTTGATTTTGGACAAAAATTGACCAATTGGCAAAATCGGCCCATAATCAGTTTACATATTTTGATTGAAAACTATCACAATTTAATCCTCATTGGTTGTTTAATTAGGTTTTGTTTTGTACATTGTTGTTTTTCTTGTTCATTTTAGACTTTAAGAGTTTTTTATTATTATATTCAACAAATTAATAAACTAAATCAATAAAAAATAATAAAGAGCAAAGTTGGTTAAACTGTTTATTATTAAACTATGAAGAAATAATCTCAATTAAATCTTAAACTACTTGTCATCAAATATTACACGCAATTAGAATTTAATATGAAACTGAATTTCGTATCAGTTTTTCAATTTTACTAATCAAACATTTTCAATAAAGAAAGTCAATAAGTAACTGTATCGTCCCATATAGAAAGCGATTTTCAATGATTTATATTTTCGTTTTGTAAATTTCCATTTCAGATCAACCAATCAACAACATTGACGAAAACTTCCTTGTTTAAAACTAAACTACAATTGGTGATCAATAATCAATCGATGATTAACGCAGTTCCATTTCAATAAAATACAGTAAAACCTGCTTATAACGCTCTCGTTTAAAACATAACTCTGGTTATAGCAAAACTATCTGATAACATACGTTTAACAATTATTCAATTAACAATAAACCATAGTTTTTGCTAATGTTTCACATAAGAGTTTTAAAAATCGCCATAAAAAACTGGGAACTACAATGAAAGCAAATATGAAACAGAAACGTTTTTCACAAACTCCTCTCTAGATAAATCAATTTTAAAAACTTACTCTACGACTTAAAGATTAGATTGATCCTTACAAATAGCAGATATTGAAACACTGATAATAACTTGAAAGTATATAAACCACAATCGTTTTACAATTGCACATTAATCAACTTCCACAACTTCCAATATCCTATCAACCGATTAAGAAACTAAAAATGAAAGTATTGTTAGGTTTTTGTCTTATTTTGTGTTTGGTTTGCTCCAATGAAAGTTCAATACTAAAAGCAGTTAATGACAATGGTAAGCATTGCTAACATTTCTGTAACAACTCACAGTATAATAAATGTAGATATTTAAATTGATTTTATTGGTTTTTAGCTGCCACAAATGTACACGAATTGATTTGTGAAATTGGATTTATTCCAATTGGTGATAACTGTTATAAATTTGATACAACTCCATTAGTATGGAATGATGCCCTTGCTAATTGTAATAACATTAGTGCTGATTTAGCTCATCCATTAAACTATAATGAAAATATGTTAATACTGGAGCATCTACTTGATAACTACCAAGGATATATAGGTAAATATACTACCATAGTTTAACATTATTTAAAAAATAGCAAAACATTTATTATAGATTGAGAAATTAAAAACAAATGCTAAATCTCAACTATCCATTATATTAGTTAAGAATGCATATACAGTGGAATCCGGTTAATACGAAACGCAGATTTTTTTGTAACCAAAACGTGTAAAAATATGTATATTTTCCCTAAAATGACATTTAAAAAGTAAATCATGTTCGAATCACAATTTAAATCATTAAAGAATCACAATTTAAATCATTAAAGAATCACAATTTAAATCATTTAAGAATCACAATTTAAATCATTTAAGAATTGCAATTTAAATCATATTCGAATTACAATTTAAATTATATTCGAATCACAATTTAAATCATTTAAGAATCACAATTTAAATCATTTAAGAATCACAATTTAAATCATTTAAGAATCACAATTTAAATCATTTAAGAATCACAATTTAAATCATTTTAGAATCACAATTTAAATCATTTAAGAATCACAATTTAAATCATTTTAGAATCACAATTTAAATCATTTAAGAATCACAATTTAAATGTCAAAATATTATGCATACAATTTGTGCATACAATGTGCATTATATGCATTTAAGAAAAAAAAACCAATGCAATTTTGAAGTATTTTTAATAAAAACAAACAAAAAATGTATTGAAATTGCATTTGTTTTTATAAAAACTTTAAAACAGATAAAAAATTTAATTTTCTCAGCATTTTCATGCATTTTTTTATTCGGAGAAACAAATTTTTTTTGTATTAAACGGATTTTGTTTCGTGTTAACAGATAAAAAAATGTATGAAAATGTCTATACTTTAGTTCAGAACCTCAATGTTGTTTCGTATTACAAGGAGTTTCGTATTAACGATATTCCACTGTATTGATTTGCTAACAAAGTAATTATTATTAAAAATTTATAGATTTTTGGATGGGAGCAAATGATCAAGTAACTGAAGGAAAGTATGTTTGGTCACATAACAACTCAACTGTCACTTACATTAATTGGGGATATGGAGCGCCAAATAATAATGGCAATGAAGACTGTGTACAGTTTTATGAAGTTTACAACTGGGGATGGGATGACGCTCCATGCGCTCATAAATATCCTTTTGTTTGCCAGCAAAGATCATCGATTTCATAATAAATCCAATCGCAAGACTAAGTTTTAAGCATAAATCATTAAATGATATACAATATTGACAATGGTTAATTTAAATCACATTGTCAAACTAAATCTATTATTACAACGACCTAAGCTTTAATGTTAAAAATTTGTACAATAAAATTGGTAGTTCTTGGTACTAAACGTTGTTGTTCTTATCATTCAATCACTGTAGTACTAAAATACATTTATTTCTATCGTTTAAGTCTTAATAACATATAATGCTATGTTTTATACAAAATGATTGTTATCCAGTAACATAATAAGACTGATAGAGGCATTGTAAAACTCTTAAGACATTATGACAACTATCGACATGACACATACTGTACCACAGTGGTAAGTGAAAGTAAAACTTGCACTACTTGTGCCAAACTTTAGCTACACTTTTCTAAAAACTGTATCTACAATAGTTACACTCCTTCACATCCGTATTTTTGTTAACTTCAACTCCACCCTCAATGTATAGGCCCCTATTGGAGAGGCGCTCCCACTAATTGTGGGAAACCTTCCTTAAGGCGTTTTGATATACTGTACTTGGTCTCCTACATAATGCAAATTTATTTACTAGGATTCTGGATGTTTATAGTAAAAGATTGATGGTATTGATCAATTCAATGTCTTCAAAAACCAGTTTGTAAAGTAAGACTTTAAGAGTAATTAGTCATTATGGTCATTAAGGTCATTTTCATTGAGTAAAAACCTTTCTACAAAAAACTCTAAAGATAAAAACTTTTCTTCGTGTTAAACGATTTTTGTGCTAAAAAATGTATACAAAAATTAGCACTCTACTCACAAAAATTGTATTTAATGAATGTTTTGCATTTGAATCCTTCGTTGCAGATTGGATGATTCAAAACTTTTCAAAACGCTTTTTTAAGATTTGATAAACAATCAACAAACAGTAATACACAAGTTGTTGTAGCTAAGTGTTTCTTATTTGCAATTGTCAAAAATCAGGGTTTTTTGAGATTTTTTGATCAGAACTCAGGATGTTCTAACTATTTTAAATGAACTTCCTAGTTTACAACCGTTTTGTTAATCACAGTAAACATAGCTGCTCTTATCATTCATTTCAACCATTAAAATTACTATTTTCAGTATTTTATTAAACTAAATCTCCTAATTAACCCACGTTTAAGAACACCAATAGCAAATTTAAAAGTAGACATTTAAATACTTTATTACAACGTCAATTAAAACTTACATAAAATACCATAATTTTTATTTTTTTTTTGTTTTCTATTCCAGATTATCAACCAATCGACAACTTTTAGACCAAAAAAATTCGAAAACTGAAGTTCAATCAATGATAAATAATCAATGTACAGTAGTTTCATTTTGTAGTTATCGATTTTATTGGGAATTGAAATTTGTTTTTTTGTATATTTTATTATCAATTTCTAAATATCGAAAGCTTTCAAATGAAGATCGGTTATCTTAAGTGTAAAACTTCCTCTTAAGATTATTGCAACGAATCAATACTTTAAATCAGAGTATATAAACCCTCAATCTCTTAACAAATGTCCATTCAAACAATTTAAAAGTAGTCAAGAGTGCTTTTTTCATCAATCTACCAACTATCATAGTTACAACAGCAAAAGTTTAATAACTATCACTTAAGAAATGAAGATCTTCATCGCTATGTTTCTTATTTTGCCTTTGGTTAACTCCAAAGCCATTTCAGCAAAAAATAATCATTTGTCTTCTTCATTGCTTAATGGTAAGTATAGCTAAAAATTTTTGCAATACATTGTAACTTATATACAGGCAGTTCTTGAGATACATAATTGGATCGTTCCAGTGCCCATGATGCAATTCGGGTTTTATGCAAGTCCGAAAAATCATTATTTATACTAAAAAAACTGTTTAAGTGATCATATATTAAGTTCAAAGCATCATTATATTAGTAAATAATGTTAAAACAAGTTATTATAACCAAACAATATTAAAAATCTTAAGATTCAAATACAGTATGCTGAAAACGGTATGATTTTCACATCTCACAGCATTACACATGATCCACTGTAGAACTAAAAAACACACCACATTCAACATATCGTTTACACTGTAAAGTTTTAATGAAATAGGACGCACGCACATATGCTGAATATGCTGTGATTTTCTTATTCTACAGTATTGCACGTGACCCACTGTAGAACATAAAAACACACCATTTTCAACATATTATCGTTTACACTGTCAAATTTTAATGAAATAGAACGCACGCACATATGCTGAATATGCTGTGCTTTTCTATTTCTACAGTATTGCACGTGACTCATAATAGAAATGAATAACATATCAGCTTCAACGTATCTTCAATTGCACATTATACACATTATTGTACAGCACTTCTCCTGTATGTTTATTTAAGTTTAAAATTTGTTTATGTAATTCGCGGTTTTATGCTAATAGAAGCACCATCTTGTGGATTTGGTTTTACACCAATTGGTGATCACTGTTATCTATTTGTTACAACACCTTTAACATGGCAAGATTCACAAAACATGTGCAATGATGTCAATGCTGATTTGGCTCATCCAGAAAATTCTGATGAAAACGCTAAAATAATAGCGGAATTGGTTGATAACCACCCAACTTCTGAAAGTAAGCATATTTTTGAACAAATACCAATATATAAACAAATATTTGAATATGATTATTTGTTTGAAACGTAGATTTTTGGATTGGAGCTAATGATCAAGCAGTTGAAGGGAAATATGTTTGGGCACACGATAACTCACCAGTTACTTATTTTGATTGGAGTACTGATGAGCCAGACAACAAGAACAATGAGGACTGTGTCGTTTCTTGGGGAATATATAGTTGGAAGTGGGTAGATCTTTCATGTGATTCAAAATGCAATTTTATTTGTCAACAAAAATAATTCGTTTTAAAATCAATTACATTTTAATTGTGAATAGTACTGAACCTCGATAACATCTGTCAGTAATAAATCTAATTGTATTAAAAAATAGTGACTGAAGAAATTAAAAGTTAATAATGAAACGTTTAAAATTAGCAAATTGCGTCGTGTCAAATACTGTTGATAGCAATGTAAATATTTTGAAATGTAAATTTTTTATCTATTTTGATGTAAATATTGAGTCTAAATATGATTTACTCTAAAAAAATGTCATTTTGGCCATTTGTGCATATTTAACCCTCAAGCTACCAGGTGCCGTTTGTAACACAAACTGCCACGTGTGTCTCTAAGACACATATATAGTTTTAATGCAGATATACAAAAATTAAATGAATGAAAATTACAATTTATTTAAAACAAAATTAAAAATGATATTTTAAACAAACCTTTTAATATTTACACTTATTATAGATTAATATTTTGTCGGAATGTTCATTGCATTGTTTTGCATGAACTGCAAATTTGTTTGGACAATTTTGAAATGTTATTGGAACACAAATAACATTTTACTTTTTAAATTTTCTGTATCAGGGACAACACCTCCAAAAATTGAAGTTTAAAATTTTGGATGCCAAAAATTCAGTATAGTCAGTTTTTTAGTTTTTGTCAACACCAGCTAAAATATGCAATCCCAAACAAGCTTTCATTTCAGTATATCAACTTGTTTCCGTGATGCAGTTGCCAGTTATTTTAGTAACTTACAGTAATGTATTTGCTAACCAATAAACTGCATCACATTTCCAAACAGTTCCACACAGTTCCATCTTTGATTTACTACATCATTTGTTTCTTTATTTTCACCAATTATTTCATTATCAACAACTGAATTTTCACTTTCATGATCCTATTCACTTACAGAACTGTTGTCAAACACATAATCGATCCCCTGAAAATTTATTGTACTAATTTATTTTGGACATTCCTGTTTGTCAATAATTATTTTAGCAATAATGTAGCTTTCTTCCAAGATAAAAATAACCCAAAATGTGAATTATACAAACCTCAAATCTTAGACAAAAGCATAAAGTGATTATAGTAATTCAAACTAACATTGAATATATATCACACAGCCAGCTTCACTACAAATGTAGTAAAACATGTTACTTATTTTTAAGAGAAAATATTTTAATTGTTAGTCACATGACTATTTTGGAGTGTTTCATTTAAAAAAATTAACATAAACTTCCATTCTTGGTCTCATATCTTCAATGGGTGTCTTGAAGACACTCGCGGCAGTTTGTGTTAGTTTATTAGAAAATATTTAACCAAAATTAACAACGGCAATTAAAAATTTTTTTTACAATTAAATTTTGTTTATGTATATGACACCTTAAAATACATAAAATTTGAAAGCTGTAGCATTTTTATTTTTGATACAGCTTGTCTTCAAAGTGAAAAAAGTGTCTGCGAGACACTCCTGGTAGCTTGAGGGTTAACCCTGTTAACACGAAGAAAAATCTCTGTTCCGACGACTTCATGTTACTAATGATAATACTCATCAGCTATACTGTATGTGGAAGCATTAGTACTGATTTGGCTAATCCAATAATCTATCAAAAACGTCTTAAAATATTAAGAGCATCTTTGGAAATCACAAGTTGAGAATTAAACGGTTCATTATTAATGCATGTCATGATGGTTTCCATATGAAAATACATTTAACTTTTTAGTTTCAGTACGATAAATAAAATTTAAAAAATATGAAACTGAATTTCATGCAATTTTTTCCATTCTGCCAATCTTACATTTTCAATAAAAAAAGTCAATAAGTAACTGTCCTGAGACATTTGTATCGAACCATATCAAATAAGATAACGATTTTCAATGATTTACATTTTCGTTTTGCAATCAAATAAACAACAATATTGATGAAAACTTCCTTGTTTAAAAATAAAGTTCAATCGGTGGTAACAATCAATCTTAAAACAAAATCCTGCTTATATCAAAGTATTCTTGATAAAATGTTCGTTCAATTGGTATCAATTCAATTGATGTTAAATCTATTCAAGTTTAACAAACCGAAATATAACAAAATCTTATTACAAATACGAAACTAAAACTTTTTAAAAAGCTACTCAAGATTATTTCATTTGATACAATTAATCCTGCACTTGATGAGATTATTTCCAACTTACTCTTTTGCCAGATTGAAATACAGATAATAATATAACATGGAGATTAACAGAGTATATAAACAACAATCGCCAGGTAATTCTACAATAGTAAACTTTATGTGAACTTTTGATAACATTCACTGCAATAATTGTATCTCAACTTTTGATTAAGAAATACAAAATGCAAGAACTTTTAGCTTTTTGTCTTATTTTGTGTCTGGTAAGCTCCAGTACAAGTTCAAAACCAAATGTCGCCAACAAAAATCGTAAGTATTTTGTCATTCAATTGTCAGTATTGTAAATGCAAATAATTAAATCTAAACGTTAAAACTGGTTATTAAATTTTCTTATAGATGCCACAAATGTAAAAGTAGTGATTTGTGACCCTGGTTTTGTAAGACTTGGTGATAACTGTTATTTGTTTGATACAACAACTCAATTAGTATGGAATGATGCAGTTGCTAATTGTAATAATATTAGTGCTGATTTAGCTCATCCATTAAACTACAATGAAAACCTACTAATAGTAGAGCATCTATTGGAAAACTACCAAGGATATGGAAGTATGTACTATCATAGTTTATAATTATTTAAAATATAATGCGTTTATTGTTTTGTTAAAAAAGCAATTATACTGTTAAAACTTTAGGTTTTTGGATGGGACTTAATGATCAAGCAACTGAAGGGAAATATGTTTGGTCAAATGACAACTCAACAGTCGGTTACAATAATTGGGGAATTGAACAACCAGACAATGCTAATGGCAAAGAAGACTGTGTACGTCACTGGGAGTTATTGAATTGGGCATGGGATGATACTGGATGCACTGATAAATATCCTTGTATTTGTCAACAAAGATAGATTTCATAATAAAAGCAAACCAGACGTATACAGTATACCATATGTACTGTACAAGATGCAAGTTTTGAACATAAATCATTATTTAATATAAAGTACGATTCCTGAAATGACTAATTTGAGAAACAATGACAGAGTAATAGGTGATTACAACTGATAAAAAGAATTGTTGTACAGTTTAAATTAAAATACAATAAATTGATAGTTTATAATATTAAACGTTGTTGTTCTTATCATTCGGTTTTTACTAAACGACATTTATTCCTTTCATTGAATCTTACTTTTTTTAGTCGCATATTTTGTTGTCCTCATATTTTGCAGTGTTTTATTCACAATGATTGTCACAAGTGCAGAAACTATAAAACCTGCAGTAGACACATTATGATAGCACAGATATTTTGACACCTACACAAATAACAATTATCAGTGATTGAATTGTACTGTATAAATGTAAAGTGAATAGAAATTGAGTTATATTGAGTCTAATATGAGGTGGAACTGTTTCTCTTAATGGATAACATGGTCTTGTAACAACTGTTGATGAACCAATAGTAGTTCTGCTTCTTTTACATATTAAGTGAATTCTCATTAACACGAACACTCGGTAAAACGAATTTCTCGTTAACACGAAGCAACTTTGCCGTCCCGAACTAAAGTATAGGCTTTCCCATACATTTTTTGTTCGTTAACACCAAGTAAAACTCATTTTGCTTGAAAATTGCAAATATCACCGACGAAAATGTAGAGAAAAAAGTCAGTTTGACTCTAAAAAATGTTAGTTTGACTCTAAAAAA
>JAAFCF010007112.1:7348838-7360276 GCA_013389785.1 Helicorthomorpha holstii | reverse complement strand
AAAATGCTAGTTTGACTCTAAAAAATGTCAGTTTGACAGTAAAAAAAAGTCAGTTTGACTCTAAAAAATGTCAGTTTAACTCTAAAAAATGTGAGTTTGACTCTAAAAAATGTCAGTTTGACTCTAAAAAATGTGAGTTTGACTCTAAAAAAATGTCAGTTTGACTCTAAAATAATGTCAGTTTGACTGTAAAAAAAGTCAGTTTGACTCTAAAAAAAATGTGAGTTTGACTCTAAAAAATGTCAGTTTGACTCTAAAAAATGTGAGATTGACTCTAAAAAATGTGAGTTTGACCAATACATATTAGACCAATACATATATATATTAGATTTTGCATGTGTTCGTTAACACGAAGAAAAATCTTGGTCCCGTCGATTTCGTGTTAAAGAGAATCCACTGTAATATGTTGATTATAAAACAGATAAATTGCATTAAAATACATCACAAATGATATATAAATAGTCAACGTAATAAAAACAGCCTTTTTAGCCATTAAAACTGCACTAAAACACAACAAGACAATCAACTGCTGTGTAACTGTATTGAAATCATGGAAACACTGTATTATTTTTCACATTTAAATCTCATGTTGTACTATCAAGTAAACAAATACCGGTACAGTTAATTGTTCATTCATTAAATAATAAGATGATGTTAAATTAAGCTGTAAAGTTGATAGATTTCTATAATATTACACATATTTGTACCATTTTTTAAACCATAAATCGTCAAATGATACGCAGTAGTACAAATTGGTAACTTGTGTCACAATAACAGACTAATACTTTACCATTAAAACCAAGTTATAACAAACCCTTGCTGTACAATAAACTAATAAGTAACCAATGATATTCTTATAAGTTATTTCATTGTATAAAATACTTTGTTTTTAAAATGGCATATTAGTTTTTATATTAACTCAATTCAGTAGATGTTGAGAAGTAAAAGACTGGTGACCTGTTTTAGTTCTTTGGAACTGAGCTCGTTCATGTTCAAATGCTGATGCATATTGTACCGACAGCAGTTCTGTGAGGCCTGAAGTTTAAACCGATTTTACACCCATTTATTCGAAGAGAGACCTTAGACAATAAGGTGAAGACCCCTGTCCAATCAAAGAACTTCTGCAGTTGGTGAACGAGCTACATAGAACTAAAACAAGTCTCCAAAATTTACTGGTTTAAGTGATTTTATGTGCCGTAAGTTTATGAAAGTCAATAAGTAACTGTGTCATCAAATTTTTGAGTCAATCAGATAGCAATTTTCAATAGTTTTCTTCTACTTGTAAATTTCCACTCAAGACAACCAACCAATCAGTAACTTTGAGGAAAACAATATTTTTTACTCGTTTTCCTTGTTTAAAACTAAAGTTCAATCAAAGATAAATGATTACTGAAGTACCAAATTTTCGTTGCTTAGATTAATTTTCAATAAAATCACTGAAATAAAAAATAAAAACAATTTCGCTTAAAACAAATAATAATAACAATTACAATAACAGATTATAGCAAAACTTTTTAGATAAAATGTTGTTTAATTGTCAGCAATTCAATTCATGTTAAGTCTTTTAAGACATAACAAACAGAAATATAACAAACTACAAATACGAAACTAAAACTTTTTTTAGACAGCTACTTCAGATTATTTTATTTGATATAATTAATCCTACACTTGATGAGATTACTTCTCAATTAATCGTAAAGTTAGATTGAAATACAGATAACATAGGGATTTACAGAGTATATAATCCTCAATTATATAGCAATTCTTCATTAATAAACTTGTACTCATTTGATAACAATATTTCAACTTTCCATTAAAAATGAAAGTATCTTTAATTTTTTTTCTTCTTTTGTGTCTGGTAAGCTCCATTATGGGTTCAATACTAAATACTGTCAACCAACATGGTAAGTATTTTCTGCATTAATTTACAGTATAACAAATGCAAATATTTAAATAAAATTGGTTTGATTTGTTTTTAGATGCCACAAATGTACAAGCACCAACTTGTGACACTGGTTTTGTCGCAATTGGTGATAACTGCTATTTATTTGATACAACTCCATTAGCTTGGAGTGATTCACTTGCCATGTGTAATAGTATTGGTGCTGATTTAGCTCATCCATTAAACTACAATGAAAATAGATTAATAGTTGAGCATCTTTTGGATAACTACCAGGGATATACAAGTAAATATAGTTTTGATACATCATTCAATTCATTATATTACTTATATTTATTATAAATTACTTTCAATTTATATATAAGAATTACACTATTAAAAATTTAGATTTTTGGAATGGAGCTAATGATCAAGCAGATGAAGGAAAATTTGTTTGGTCACACGATGGTTCAACAGTCGGTTACTCTAATTGGGGAGTTACTGAACCAAACAATGGCGGGGAAAGAAAATCCAATGAAGACTGTGCATCACACTTGGAAGATTATAATTGGGGATGGAACGACCAAGATTGTGGTAATAAATATCCTTTTATTTGTCAACAAAGATCATAAATTTAAAATCAAAACTAACCATAAAGCTACATCAACAATTAAGTTATAATAATGACATTAAACATTTTTCAACATAAGTCATTAAATGATATATAGTATTAGAAATTAGAAAAAGTTGTGCCATGATGACAAACTAATTTTTAGCTGTAATTAACTTGGTTCAAATGATTGTTGCATAAAACAATAAAATTGCAGTTCAAGATAATAAACGTTGCTGTTTTTGTCATTCATTTCAATCGTTTATATTCTTTATAATTTTCAGCATGTTAATTAACGAAATGTGATTAAGGCACGTTAATGACATAAATAACAAAATGTTGCTGCTTTGAATTTTGTCAATATACAGTAGTTTACATATTAAAAATATATAAAAGAAATAATTATATAAAAGAAATTTTAATTTTTCAATTTCAGACTAATCTCAATTCTTACCGACTTGTCATCAAACATTTTTTTACCAAGCTTAAATAATATTAAACATAATTTCATGCCAGTCAATTATATTAAATTTTCAATAAGTCGCTGGGTCCTTAGACTTTTGTGTTGTTACTTCATATTATTACCAAGGTATGATAAATTGTACCAACAAAAGCCCTACACTTAATAAATTAGCCTTTTATTTCATAAGATTAATTTAAAGTTAATCAATCACATATCGAGATTGAAATACAGATAACATAGAAAATTATACAATCTCAATAAGAATCAATCGATAAGCAATTCTAAATTAATAACTTGCTGTACACTTTTGATAATATTTAATATAATATCTCATCTTAAATTAAAATGAAAGTATTTTAAGTTTTTTATTCTTGTTTTGTATTTGATAAGCTTCATCATGTGTTCAATGCCACATCTTTAGGGCAACTCAATGAGAAACTAACACCACGTCTTGCACTCACTGAAGTCAATCACAAACTGAAACTCCCACTACGTCACTTCCTTTTTAATCTCATCTTTAAACTCAACTATTCTAGTTATCTGAAATATTTAGCCTAATTTAGTGCCCATCATTACTTTTGTTAATTTTAGCTCCACCCTCACAGTACCTAATAAACTATCTTATCTCTAATTGAAGTTTTAGTTTTCACCATCACCTTTTAACAATGCATTTAAAAGGTAATTTCCATTGAGTCCCTTTCTTGTCTTAGTTTGAATACAAGTGAACAATAGAAATTTGCAAATGAACACTTTATTTCAATTACATGACAAAATCAATTTAAATTTCTTCACATACGACATCATTTTCAAGACGTTCGTCATCAAATGTTAACAATGATATTTCAGACGATTTTGTAAATGTTTAGGCAATTTAGATGAATCCAATTTGTGTTTAACAACAACTGATTCACACAGCATTTGTAATGAAACATTCAAATGTAAAATAGTGACATTCAAACCACGAAATGATGGATAAAAAGTACTGAAAGCGTAAATTTTATCATCAACTAAGCAAATGTTACTGATTTTGTTTCTAAAATTCTTCATAGAAGTTGCAATAGTTCTCCATGTTGCAGTTAAAACGTTATAAGCAACCAAATCACACTTATATCCACTGACAAGAAATTTAAAAGCAATAACTTCATTACCAAAACATTTTGGCACCAAAATTAATTCACAATCACAGTTTTCTACGTTAATTTCAATTTTGGTCACTTGTCGATTTAGTGTGTTCAACACATAAAAACAGTGAAAAGCAAAACAAGGAAATGCGTGGATAAATCCTTCACTGACATTAACATGTGTTTGATACTGGCAATCGTTAAAGCAGTAAATATCAGTTCCATAAGCAATAAGCTTAGTTGTTTCGATTAATTGGTTAAATGAAGTTCCAGGAACAAACAAAGTCCACTTTAAGGTCTTCATGTTAATAACAGTCACAACTGTTTCCTTGTTAGAGTTCTTGTGAAACAGGAACAAGTTGTCCTCCACGATACAGCCACTCAATAACCTGGTCATTTCTAAATTAGCTCTGTCATCTTGAAATGCAATGTCTAATTTAGTTGCACTTTTAGTTTTTGGATCCAATTGAAAAAGTTGAAGTTCAAGTGCGTTTATAAATGGAAAAAGCAAGACGATCATCTTTCCATCATAAACTACAAGACGATAGCTATAAACTGGTGGCAATGGCTTTGTCCAAATGTTTGTCTCCAAAGTGACACAGTCAACTTCAACCACGTGGGTTTTCCTGGAGTTTCTCATTTCTCCAAGTAGATAAATTTTTCCAGAAATGCAAACAGTACTGTCTTCTAGTAAATGCATTTTTTGGTTTAAAGCTACTTGATGAAATGTTGGCAGCATTTTTGTTAACTTCACTGACTTTAACGTCTTGCTTTTGCTGAAGTCAATCACAAACTGAAATGGTAGCTTTAAAGCAAATACTAGTTAGTATAGCTTATATCTATAGTATTTGTTTAAAGTCTTTCACTACGTCACTTCCTTTTTCTTCCAAACTTTAGTTGACTTGACCTAATTTGCAACTCAGTTCTACCCTCACAGTCCCTTTCAAAATTTCCTCTCTCTTATTGAGGACAAAATTCCCTTTTACAAAAAAACCTTTTCAGTCTGTGATTTGACTTCAGAGAGTGCAAAACGTGGAGTTTGTGTTAGTTTTTCATTTAAAAAACCACAGAAACTTTTTGCTTTACAAAAATTGAAAATGGTGTCAACATTTCATAAAATATCTTTAAACCAACAAGTGCGTTTAGTAGAAGAAACTGCTGTTTGTGTTGATGGTAAAACTTATCTACTTGGAAAATTGAAAAACTCAAGGAAAAACCACATTGTTGAAATTGACTGTGCCACGTTGGAGACAAACATTTGGACAAATCCATTGCCATCATTGCATAGCAGTCGTCTTGTAGCCTACGATGGAAAGCTGATCGTCATCATGAAATACTTACTTGAACTTTTCCAATTGGATCCAAAGACTAAAAGTGCAACTAAATTAGACGTTTTATATGAAGGAAATTTTGCTGATATAAGAAGAACCAAAGTAATGAGTAGTTGTGTCGTGGAGGACAACTTTTTCCTGTTTCACAACAATTCTTACAAAGAAACAGTTGTAACTTTTATTAACATGAAGACCTTAAAGTGGACTCTGTTTGTTCCTGGAACTTCAATTAAGCAGTTATTTGGCTATTTTTTTGAAACAACTAAGCTGATTGTTCATGGCACTGATATTTACTGTTTTAACGATTGCCAGTATCAAAACAAAACTAATTACAGTAAAGGATCTTGTCTCTCCATTCCTTTTTATTACATTTACCGCTGTTATGTGTTGAATACACTAAATCGACAATTGAGAAAGATTGAATTTAACGTAGAAACTCTCTATTGTGAATTAGTTTTGGTGCCAAAACGTTTTGGTAATGAAGTTCTTGCTTTTAAATTTGTTCACAATAGTTATGAGTTTGATTTGGTTGCTTATAACTTTTTAAGTAACACATGGAGAACCATTGCAACTTCAATGATAGTTTTTAAAAACAAAATCTTTAATGTTAGTTTAATGGGTGATAAAATTTACGCTTTTGGTTCTTCTTTTGATCGACCATTTAATGAATTGAATGCGATTGTTTTGCATTTAAATTATTCTTTACAAATGCTGTGTGAATCAGTTGTTGTTAAACACAAATTGGATTCATCTAAACTGCCTAAAGTATTGCAAAATCGTCTTAAATATCATTGTTAACATTTGATGTCAAACGTCTTGAAGAAAACTAAATTGATTTTGTAATGTTATTGAAATAAAGTGATCATTTGTAAATTTTTAAATAAAGTTTAGAAAAAAAAAGGAAGTGACGTGGTGGGACTTTCAGTTTCTGATTGACTTCATTGAGTAAAACCATAAAAATTGACTGAAATCCCAGTTTGTCTTTTTTTATCTTAACTTTAGCTCCACCTTCACTGTATAAAGCCCTGTAAGTAATTGAAGTCAATTTCCTTAAAGCCCTTTATTATACCTAGGGCACTTGGCAATACACTAAATTAATACTAGTAATTATAGAGTTACTAAAACGATTCACTTAATGAACATGAAACAAATTAGTAGCAGAAAATAGCGAGTTATTCGTATTTAGAACGAGAGAATTACTATGCTATCTAGTTAGTCGATTTAGCGAATTCTAATCTGATTTCAACATCTCAAGCAATCTCAAAAACACGAATCAAAACAAGAATCAAGTAAGTTGCAGCAAATAGCTAGTTATTCGTATTTAGAACGCGAGAATTACTACGCTGTCTAGTTAGTGGTTTTAGCGAATTCTAATCTGATTTCAACATCAAGCAAACTCAAGAACAAATCAAAACATGAATCACGTGAGTTGACATTAGCTTGTTATTCACGTTTAGAACAAGAGAATTACTACGCTGTCTAGTTAGTGGTTTTAGCGAATTCTAATCTGCTTTCAACTTCTCAAGCAAACTCAAGAACGTACTGTGATAAGAACGTATTTTAGTCAGGACGTACCGTGTTAGAACGTACTACGTTAGATGATTTCGCACTAGGTAATCTTTCTGAGTTTGCTTGAGAAGTTGAAATTGCATTAAAGTTCGATAAAACCACTAACTAAGTAACGTAGTAATTCTCTTTTGATAAACATGAATAACTAGCTAATTTCATTGCTTATCTATCTGATGTTACTTGATTCATGTTTCATTCGAATATCTTCATATTCAAATTCATTCGAATTTATTCGAATATGATTTAAATGAATATAAATATGAATTAAATCAAATGAAGATTTTGATTCAAAGTTATCAACTCTACTGATAAGTGTACTACAAAATCAATCAGGAAATCTGTAAATATTTCCCTGCTGTGTTTTCATTTCGACAAGAAAAACCAAATAAAAAAGTTATTGAAAATCTCTAATGAGTGACACATAGTACAAATGCTACAATAATAGGTAACCATAGTCTAAAATAGCAGAATAAAATAGCTTAAATAAGATTGACTTACCATTTAAGATCCAGCAGAAATCCAATTGGTTTTAATCCAAGTTTCAGATGCACATTTGATAACCAAATCTGATTTTCTTCTCTGATTTGTCATAGTTTTTTCTAGATGAATTTTTGCACATAATCTTCACATATTTTTCATAGTTTAACCGAAATTTTTCACATTTTTCTTCTGGGTTTCATTATCAAAGTTCACAATTGATATTTTCTCACACATTTCTGTCTAAATAGATGAAATTTGTTGTTAATTGACATCTTTTTTCAAAGCAACTTGTTCCTTGTCGACATCTAAATTGACATTTTTGATATGACACAGCTTTGAATATCCAGTGAAACTGTTAGGAAAACACAACTTCAACTTTGCACTTTGCTGAACGAAAGCAAAATGGCTTTCTGGGATTTTTAACCTTGTGTTCATAACCAAATTGTTTGACCATGGTGGGAGAGGCTATTGTACTGGACTTCACTGATTGATTAAAGTCACTTTAGTTGATGTCCTTGATTTTTTTATAAAATCCACTTCATTACTTTGCAATTCAATCCGTGAATTTCTTCACCTTTTCCATGCTTTTATCACAACTGCAAATAAAATATTAAAAAACATTAGTTTTCTTCTAATATTTTCTAACAAATTTTCTCAAAGATAACTAATTACAGTTTAAAAGTATTGGTTAATTAGTATCCATACATCCCAACCCCCCTTTTAGCTACATTCATAGTATAATGTGCAACCAAACATACGTTGAAGATGGTATGTTATTAATATATACAATGAGCCACGTGCATTACTGTAGTTAATGAAAAGCACAGCATATTCAGCACATGTGCGTGAGTTAACGATCATATGTTGAATTTGGTGTGTTTTTCGTTTCTCTAGTGGGCCACGTGTAATACCGTGGAATGTGAAAAGCGTAGCATTTTCAGCGTAAAGTATTTGCATGTGTTACTGATTTAATCATTCAAGTAACAGTTTCAAAAGATTTATTAACACTTTCAACAAAATGCAAGAAAACTCGATAAGTCCAGTCAATTATTTAGAAAAAAAAAGATAATTAATATTATTTTAATTTGGTTTATTTTAACTTTTAATTAATTTTTGACAAATTTTTGTAAATGTGTCATCAGTCAGAAATGACTAAATTTTAGTGGTCAAATGACTAAGTTGCACCCTTACAATACCACAATGACTCATTTCATCGACTCACCAACTTCAAAAAACTATTAAAACATCTGATTTTAAATGTTTTTAGTAATTTAATTAAAAAAACTCTTCTATAATCAAATATTTTTTAGCCAAGAAATTTACAAATGAACACTTTATTTCAACAACACGACAAAATCAATTTTAATTTTTTCATCAGCATTAACAATGGTATTTCAGACGATCTTGTAAATGTTTAGGCAGTTTAGACGAATCCAATTTGTGTTTAACAATAACTGATTCACACAGCATTTGTAATGAAACATTCAAATGTAAAATAGCCACATTCAATCCACGAAATGATGGATAATAAGTACTGAAAGCGTAGATTTTATCATCAATCAAGCAAATGTTATGAATTTTGTCTCTAAAATTCTTGATTGAAGTTGCAATAGTTCTCCATGTCTCAGTTAAAAAGTTATAAGCAACCAAATCACAGTTATAACTATTGACATGAAATTTAAAAGCAATAACTTCATTACCAAAACTTTTTGGCACCAAAATTAATTCAAAATCGCAATTTTCTACGTTAATTTCAATTTTTTTCAATTGTCGATTTAGTGTGTTCAACACATAAAAGCAATGAAAAGCATAACAAGGAAATGAATGGATGAATCCTTCACTAACATTAAAATGTGTTTGATACTGGCAATCGTTAAAACAGTAAATATCAGTTCCATAAGCAATAAGCTTAATTGTTTCAAATAATTGGTTAAATGAAGTTCCAGGAACAAACAAAGTCCACTTTAAGGTCTTCATGTTAACAGCAGTCACAACTGTTTCTTTGTTAGAGTTCTTGTGAAACAGGAACAAGTTGTCCTCCACGACACAGCCACTCAATAACCTGGTCATTTCTACATCAGATCTGTCACCTTGAAATGCAATGTCTAATTTAGTTGCACTTTTAGTTTTTGGATCCAATTTCAAAAGTTGAAGTTCAAGTGCGTTTACAAATGGAAAAAGCATGACGATCAACTTCCCATCGTAGATTACAAGACGATAGCTATAAACTGGTGGCAATGGCTTTGTCCAAATGTTTGTCTCCAAAGTGGCACAGTCAACTTCAACCACGTGGATTTTCCTTGAGTAGTTCATTTCTCCAAGTAGATAAATTTTTCCAGAAGTGCAAACAGTACTGTCTTCTACTAAACGCATTTTTTGATGTAAAGCTACTTCATGATATGTTGGCAGCATTTTAAATTTCGTTTAGCAAATCTCTTTCTGGTAATAGAAAAAGTAACACCACGTTTTACACTCACTGAAATCAAATCATAGACTGCAAATAGTTTCTGCCTTTTCTTTATCCAAACTTTAGCTCCACCCTCACTGTATAAAGCCCTATCAGTAATTGAGGTCACCTTCTTTAAAGCCCTTTTTTATATGTGTTTTGGAAATTTAAAATTTGATTCATCTTTTTTCAGTTATATAAATAATACAAATTAATACTGGTAAATAGAGTTGCAAAAACCAGTCTCTTAATGAACATGAATCAAGTGAGTAGCAAATGGCAAGTTATTCGTGATTTGCACGAGCGAATTACTACGCTATCTAGTTAGTGGTTTAAGCGAATTCGAATGCGTTTTCAACTTCTCAAGCAAACTCAAGGACACGAATCAAAACAAGAATCAAGTGTGTAGCAGCAAATAGCTAGTTATTCATGTTTAGAACGAGAGAATTACTACGCTACCTAGTTAGTGGTTTAAGCGAATTCGAATGCGTTTTCAACTTCTCAAACAAACTCAAGGACACGAATCAAGTGTGTAGCAGCAAATAGCTAGTTATTCATGTTTAGAACGAGCAAATTACTACGTTACCTAGTTATTGATGTTAGTGAATGCTAATCTGGTTTCAACTTCTCAAGAAATCTCACGAACGTACTGTTGTTAGAACGTAGGGTGTTACAACGTACTGTGTTAGAATGTACTATGTTAGAACGTACTGTGATCATGCAGACGACAATTTTCAAATATTGGCGCTCTAATTCGAAATTCACTTCATTACTTTTCCATTCAATCCGTGAATTTCTTTTCCTTTTTCATGCTTTTATCATAACTGTAAATTAAATTAAAAAAAAAACTATCAATTTTTTGTCCCAGATAATTAAAATTTAAAAATATTGATTAATTAGTATCCAAACATCTCAACTCTCTTTTAGCTATTTTCATCCTCCTGTATTTACTGAATTTTACAGTATTAATGTACACTAATTAAATAAAATTGCAAGTTACCATTAATAATTATAAGTTGTAGTATAATGTGTAAGCGAAAATACGTTGAATCTGGTATGTTATTCATTTCTACAATAACCCACGTGCATTACTGTAGTTAATGAAAAGCACAGCATATTCAGAACATATGCGTGAGTTAACGCTAACGTGTTGCATTTGCTGTGTTTTTCTTTCTACAGTGGGCCATGTGTAATACCGTGGGATGTGAAAAGCGTAGCATTTTCAGCCGGCTGTATTTCCATGTGTTACTTATTTAATCATTCAACTTTAAGCTTTAAACAAAATGCCAGAAAACTCAATAAGAAAAAAAAAAGTTAATAATATTATTTTAATTTTCTTTATTTTAACTTTTAATTAATTTTTGCCAAAGTTTTGTAAAATGAGAAATTGGCGATGTAAATTTCAGAGTCAGAAATGACTAAATGTTAGTGGTCAAATGACTAAGTTGCACTCTTACAATAACACAATGGTCATTTCAACTGCTTTTAACTATTAAAACATCTGATTTCAAATATTTTTATTAGTTTAATTAAAAAACA
>JAAFCF010007112.1:7169452-7182597 GCA_013389785.1 Helicorthomorpha holstii | reverse complement strand
TATTTTGGGGAAACAATTGTCCTATTTTGGGGAAACAATTGTCCTATATTAGGGATACAACTGTCCTATTTTGGGGAAACAATTGTCCTATATTAGGGATACAACTGTCCTATTTTGATGAAAAAATAGTCCTATTTTGATGAAAAAATTATCCTATTTTTAAAAAGCAATTGTCTTAACTTTGGAGAAAAATTGTCCAAACTTTAGGGAGAAAAATTGTTGTAACTTTGGAAAAAAAAACTGTCCTAACTTTCAGAAAAAACTGTCCTATCTTTGGGGAAAAAAACTGTCTTAAATTTGGAAAAAAATTGTTTTAACTTTCAGAAAAAACTGTCCTTAATTTGGAAAGAAAAAACTGTCCTAAATTTGGAAAACAATTGTCTAAACTTTCAGAAAAAACTGTCCTTAATTTGGGAAGCAATTGTCCTAAATTCATGTTTGTTTATTAGATATGGGTGTACGATGAAGAGGAATTGACCAAATTGACTATTGACAATAAAACCAGTGATGTGAAGCCAATGCTCAATAAAATATCAAAGTACAATTGCCTTTTTTTATGTCCATTGCATTTACACTAATGTTCAAATTGAAATAGTAAAATATCAAATCTAACTGATGGAACTGCCATCATTGTGGACATCAATGAGCAAGTGACAATGGATAACATTGCTGACATTCTCATCAGGTAAAAAGTTAATTACCATTATTTTTAACTAAATGTTGCTAATTAATTTTTAATAATTAATTAGTAAAACAGAGTTAAGTGTACTTGTTGTTGATAAGACTAAAAGAGCCATCAAACCAGGAAAAGATGTGACAAACAGTATTGCATTTAACATTGCCAACTTTTCACCATTTGTTCATTTGTCAGTCAATAAACAGGTAAAAACCAATGGCAAAAAAGAAACGGGAAAAATCGCCATTGAAGCCAATACGATTTAGTCTCTTTTTTTGTTTGTATTTTAATTAGAAAAGCAAAAGTGACAGTTACAAAGATGAGCATGACACCATTGTTCTTGGAGCATTAATTGGTCTGTGTTCTGTGCTGTTTATTGGACTAGTATTGGTTATGGTCACTTTTAAGTGCATGAAAAGATGGTCAGTAATATTAACTTTGTCAATATTTTAAAACAAAAAATGATTTGAAGAATTTTTATGTAAATGTCTAGGTATTTAAGAAGACAAGTACAAATTGCTGTCAAGCTGAGACGAGAAGCAATTGAACCAGCAATTACCACGTAAGAACCAATAATCAATCAATTTTTTATTTAATTTTGCAAATTTAAATAAATTGTCATTTTAATTCAATTTTTTTTAAATTTTTGTTTATGCAAATTTCAAATTAATTTTGCAAATTTAATTCAATTATTTTTATTTAAATATTTTTATTTTTATTTAAATTTTTTTATTTTTATTTAAATTTTTTTATTTTTATTTAAATTTTTTTTAATTTTATTTAAATTTTTTTATTTTTATTTAAATTTGCAATTGTTTAATTAATTTTGCCGTTTTTAATTAATTTTGCAATTTTTTTTAATTTTTTCATTTTTATTTTATTTTGCAATTTTTATTTAAATTTGCAATTTCTATTTAAATTTGTAATTTCTATTTAAATTTGTAAATTTTATTTAAATTTGCATTTTTTATTTAAATTTGTAATTTCTATTTAATTTTTTTAAAACTTTTATTTAATTTTTTTTAAACTTTTATTTAATTTTTTTTTACTTTTATTTTATTTAATTTTTTTAAAACTTTTATTTAATTTTTATTTAATTTGGTAATTTTTATTTAGTTTTGCAAATTTAATTACATTTAAAAAATAAAGAAACGAGACAAATATGCATTTATACCAATGCAATTCAGTCTCGTTTCTTTGTTGCTAATTTAATTAAATTTCGCAATTTTAATTTACTTTTGCAATTTAAATTCAATTTTCTCATTTTAATTTACTTTTTCAGAGAAAATCCACTATGGACAGATCAGTAAGTCAACCAAAACTAAAACTTAATTAAAAACTCTGATTATAATTTCTATTTCCTACAACAAAAGGGTTTCCAGGATGTACGAGGAACAGGAAATTGGTCTTTCTGTGCTGCCTGCACCACTTCCAAACCACCTGAACCAAATTCCTCGAAGATCAATATCAATGGATGACGTCAACAGTGTCAACCAATCAGCAGCCAACAATGAAGCCATGTACGCAACCATAAGACGAAATACCAGAAGTGCCAGAGAAAATTTGAGAACAATGCAAGAAAATGCAATGGTCAACCATGACGTCATCGATTGGTCCCAATTCAACTCTACGCTACAGGTCATTAAAAACTCAATCAATCAATAAAAATTAAATTGCATTATTGATTTATCGATTTTTTTACAGAGACAACATTATCAACAAAATCACAGAAATGTTTGCCATGTGTCACCAACTTATTTGCCTTCACCAATGAACGATTTGGACGATGAATACACCCAATCAGCGATTTTATAACAAAAAAAATTATGTGATCAATTAATTTATGTTAAAAAAAAATTAATAAAAAATTGCGTTTTTAATTGTAATTTCATTAAAAATTAATGTAAATAAACTTATTCAATTTATTTATTGATATTTTATCAACAAAATCATTTCAATTTTACAGTAAATCTTGTCAAAAAAAAAAAAAAAAACATTTAAATTTTTATTAGTAATAAAGAAACGGGAATAAATTGCATTGATTCTAATGGAGATTTGTCTCGTTTCTTTATTAAAAAATTACCAATAAAGAAATGAGACTAAATCGCATTACTTGCCATTCGAATTTGTCTCATTTCTTTAATAGAACAAATTCAAAATAAAGCAACAAGGATAAATTGCTCTTAAATTAAGAAATTTTACTTAAAAAAAAAAACATTCGAAATTTTAATTTAAAAAAAAAAACCATTCGAAAATTCACTTAAAAAAAAACACACATTTGAATTTTAAATTAAAAAAACATCCAAAATTTTAATTAAAAAAAAAGAAAAAACATTCGAAATTTACTTAAAAAAAAAACATTCGAATTTGAAATTTAAAAAAAATATTCGAATTTGAAATTTAAAAAAAAAAAATTCAAATTTAATTTAAAAAAAAACCATTCGAAATTTTTATTTAAAAAAAAAAAAACATGCGAAATTTTAATTTAATAAAGAAACGGGAATAAGTTGCATTGCTCACCATGAATATTTGTCTCTTTTCTTTAATAACAAAATGTTCTAATAAACAAACGAGATTAAATTGCATTGCTTACAATTGATATTTGTCTCATTTCTTTTTTCATAAAATTTACAAATAAAGAAACGTTAATGTAAATAAACTTATTCAACTTATTTATTGATATTTTATGAAACAAACACTTCAATTTTACAGTAAATATTGTAAAAATAATAAAAAAATTAAATAATTTTAATCGCACATATCATTGCTGATCTACATAGCATCCATGCTTGCTTCATCTAAATGACGTATCTAAATGAACATAACGTTTCGTAACAAACCAAAGATTACGGAACGCTACTAAAGCAATGCTTTTCTTGGGCGTTCGAATGTACAGTATTTACATGTCAATTTTTCTCACTAAAATTTGATAATTAAACAGTTTTTATTTTAAACGTCTGAATAATTTAATTATTAATTATTTATCTAAGTTTAATTTATCATTAATTTAATAACTACAGGTTGTTTATATACGAAAAACGGATTGTTTGAATGTTTGAGTGTGTATTCTAAAGCTTGTAATCGAACACACAGTACAGTAAGTAAACTTCATTTAAAACTTTCAGAAATAAACATGAATAATGACACATTAATTACTACAAACTAAAGCTAATATTATCTGATGTTGTAGTAAATAACTATGCTGACAATCTGTACATCGTGACAGCGTTTGGTAAAAGAAACAGATAAGATTCACGTAACTAAAACACAGTAAAGTGCAAACTGTTATGCTTTTTTGAGAGCTGTTATTGATGTTACATTTCTTTATAGTCACTGTTAAAGCACCGAAAAGGTCTGGTATCACCAACGATGGTAACAAACAATGAGTGAAAAGGTTTCAAACACAGTTCCTGAGACTGCTAGTAGCACTACCGCTTCTCCTTGTGAGTCTGAGAAGCCTCCATCTGTAATCAGCACTGTAATTCGAGGTGGAGGATGGACCCAAAAGACAGTTGGTCATTCCAAAAACGCTTATAACACAAGTGGTGAATGGCAGAATCAAAACTGGAGTGGTAATCCAGGAAGTGGTGGTGCTTTTCCTGTTCCACCTTACATGCCATCATACACAGCTCCACCACCACCACTTCCTTCTCATTTAGGATGGCCTCCATACCCATCTGTAATCCCTGGTCAGTATCCAGACGATCATAATTTAGTATGTCCACCATTTCCACCTCCACCGTTATTCCCACCACCGAATTCTCCTATGGTTCCTCCGTTTCCACCGCCTTCAACACCTGCACTTCCACACCGACTTCCTCAGGGAAATTATCCTTTGCCTTTCAGTGCTGTGCCACCCACGCAGCCCAATTGGTCCTATTATCCTAGTCCTCCACCACCAGTTCCTGCAAGTTCTTCGTGGAAAGGCTCTCAACCATCTTTACCAGCTTCCAGTCAACCAGGAAACGCCGATATAAGAGATGGATCCAAAAGCCAGAGTGGACAGCAACATTTTTCTAACTCAAAAAGAGATGGGAGTAACTTTAGTAGAAATCAGAAGGACTCTGAACGTCTGAGAAGACCAAATTTAGACCGAAATGAAGCTTCATCACCACGTCGTCACCGAGAAGAGAGCAGATCAAGACGATGGAGTCGATCTCCAGTGAGTAACAGCAGCAGAAAACCAGCTGAGAGGTCTGGATCAAGGAGAAGCAGGTCTGGAGAACGTAGAAGCAGTCGAGGAAGAAGTAGGAGCCCAGTTCGTAGTGAAAGTAGAGACAGATCACAAAGTAGAAACAGAGATTCACCAAGTAACACTGAACGAAATCTGTATAATAAATCAACAGATCAAAGAGCAGCTGACAGGAGGTTCATTTCGCATATTAACACACTAAAACCACTTTTATTTTGTTACTGATTTCTTGTTTTTATGTAGAAGAGATACGAGAGGCAACCGATCAAAGCCAGTAAACAGAAAAAGTACAAGTATCGGTAGAGAAAATGAATCTGAAATGGATATTGACATTTCTAACGAGAAAGAACTGAATGACGAGAGGACTGAATGGATCCGATGTTCTCCTGCTGATTTATATTACGATAGAAGCTCCTCAGTAACTTAACATGGTTCAAAAAGTGTATAAACATTTAAAATGTTTTATATTTAGTGTCTAAACAAGATGATTGCAACTCCCAAACTAATCGCACTTCACGACAGATTTAAAAGTGAATTACTGGATCGTGGAGCCAAAGCTCGCTCAGAAAATGAAGAATCTGAACCAATTGTTAGAAAAACTAAAGTTAAATCTCCAAAACCAAGTGGTAAATAAGTAAGGTGTTATTTGGTAAAGGAATTGTGCTGAACTGTGTGAAATTTTAGACTCAAGCGACAGTGAAAGCGGTGAAATGTCGTTTGGTGAATCGAGTGACGATGAAGAAATTGCTATGAGAGAACTTGAAAGGAAAAAGCATCATCCTAATCGACTACATGAAGAACTGTGGTACAATGATTCCGGACAGGTATTAATTATCATCACTAAATTTGGTTCCAGTCATTTCTTTTGGTGTTACAACTTCATTTGAGTTTTGAGAAGCTAAATTTCTTAAAATTGGAGACTGAAATCGCTTTCTAAGAACTGAATTTGGTGTCTTGAGATCATTTATTTGAGATTTGTGAAGCTGCAAATCCAATTTCTTGTAACTATAAGAACCAAATTTGGTTCTTGAGACCATTATTTGTGGTTTTAGAAGCTGAATTTCTTCTCTAAGAACTGAATTTGGTGTCTAAGATCATTTATTTGAGCTTTTTGAAGCTGCAAATCCAATTTCTTGTAACAATAAGAACCAAATTTGGTTCTTGAGACCATTATTTGTTGTTTTAGAAGCTGAATTTCTTCTGGATTTGACTTTGTAAGTTTGAGTTACTTAATTTGTGCTTTATTCCTAGATGAATGACGGACCATTATGTCGATGTAGTCTCAAAGCCAGACGATCAGGTATCAGACACGGAATTTATCCTGGTGAAAATCACCTGGAAAAGTGTGATCCTCACTCAAACAACTACGACCGGCTATTCCACTACCGAATAACAATGTCACCACACACAAACTTCTTAGTATAAGCACTTTTTAGTAACCAATCTTTGTTTTTACTCAATTTTCACTGATAATTTATGATTCTAGACAAAGTTCCCAACGATAATCAAGCACGACGATCACGAATTTATATTTGAAGGCTTTTCAATGCTATCACACTACAAAATCGGGAAATTACCAACATGTAAAGTTATCAGGTTCAACATTGAGTATACAATTCATTACATCGAGGAAAAGATGCCTGAAAACTTCACCATTTGCGGCGTTCAGATCTTCAGCGACTATTTATTTAACGAAATCTTAGAGTTGGTTGATTTGGATCTGCGAGCTCATGGAGACGACACTGGTTGCAAAAGATTTCATTTCTTCCCAAGATTTGCCAGAGCTATTGAAGGTAACGTTTCACACCCAAACTTTCTTCACAAATTGATTAATTGGTTTTGTGAATAAACAGAAAATGGGAAAGAAATTCTATCAATGAACATTGTTCAGCGATATTTACTTGATTGTAATAAACCACTTGTTGAAGAATCAGACATTCCTAGACTGATGAAAATGAGTGAACACGAATGGCAAGATTTCACAGAAAAAGTCAAAGGAATGATCGTTACATATCCTGGAAAAGTAAACGTAATAAAATCGTTTCAAACTTGTTAATCAACCTCAATTTTACACAGAAACCATCGTCACTTCGAGTGGATCAACTAGATCGAGATGTAGGAGAAGATGGATCCAAATTTCCAGAGATTGTTCACTTTGGTATCAGACCTTTACAGCTGAGTTATGCTGGAAATCCAAGGTTTGCTTTTTAACTTTTAACAAAACTATTTTAATAACAAAATGGTTTGTGTTTAGTTATCAGAAAGCATGGAGAGAATACGTCAAATATCGTCATCTTCTGGCAAACAAGCCAAAAGTTTCCTATCAAGATCGACACAAACTAATGCAGAAGGAAATGCGATTGCAAGAAATGCGAACTAAAAATAACTTAAAACGAGATGTGACGGTTGTTGTTAGTAGTAAAGGATTCTACAGAACTGGAATTATGTGCGATATAGTTCAGGTAAACAGTTTTGGTAACGTTTAGTTCACATTTGTGCTAAAATGTAGTTTGTTTTTGCTTCACAGCACGCTATGCTTCTTCCAGTTTTAGTCTGCCATTTACGTTTCCATAAATCTCTTGACATTTTGGAGGAAAGAATTGGTCATCCTTTCCAAGACAGATATCTCTTACAGGTTAAACGATTAATACTTCCATTTAGGGACTTTAAGCTTCGGTTTCTGGAACCAAACGACTCTTCATCCAGTTTTTAAGGAAGCTTGTTGATCAATTACTTTTAACTTTGTGTCTAGTTGGCATTAACTCATCCTTCATACCGAGAAAACTTCGGAACAAACCCTGATCATGCCAGAAATGCTTTGACTAACTGTGGAATCAGACAACCTGAATATGGAGATAGAAGAATCCACTACGCAAACACCAGAAAAAGAGGTTTCAACTTAAAAACTCAACATTTAAATCGATAAATACTTATAAACTGTTAATTAAAGGTATCAACACGCTCATAAACATAATGTCACGGTTTGGAAAACCTCAAGAAACAGTGTCAAACATTAATCATAATGAAAGACTGGAGTTTTTAGGTGATGCAGTTGTTGAATTTTTAACAAGGTATAAAACTAAAACTGCATACTTTTCCCCTCTACTTACATCTAATCTTGTATTTTCTTCTTGTAAAACCAGTATCCATCTGTTTCATCTATTTCCTGACATTGAGGAAGGAGGTCTGGCTACTTACAGAGCTGCCATCGTTCAAAATCAACATTTAGCTGTTTTAGCTAAGGTTTTAATGATGTTAGACTGTTTAATGAACATGTTAAATGTGTTTATTTTTTTATATAGAAACTTCAACTAGATCAGTTTATGTTGTATGCTCATGGATCTGATTTATGTCATGATTTGGAACTTCGTCACGCTATGGCGAACTGCTTTGAAGCTTTAATGGGTACAACAGTTTAATCTAACTACAATTTTAACTGTTAGTAACGGTTCTAGGCTACAGAGAAACCATTTTCACTATTTACAACGATTTTAGGCACAATCTACACTATTAATAACAGTTCTAGGCTACATAGACATTGTTTTCACTGTGTATAACGATTCTAGTCATTGTTTTCACTGTGTATAACGATTCTAGACATTGTTTTCACTGTGTATAACGATTCTAGACATTGTTTTCACTGTGTTTAACGATTCTATCCACAATTTACACTGTTAATAACGGTTCTAGGCTGCAAAGAAACCATTTACAACGATTCTAAGCAGAATCTACACTGTTAGTAACGGTTTTTGGCTACAAAGACACAATTTTCACAGTTTATAACGTTTCTAGTCACAGTTTTCTCAGTGTATAACGATTTTACTCACACTTTTCACTGTTACTAACGGTTCCAGGCTACATAAAGACACAATTTTCACAGTTTTTAACGATACTAGTCACACTTTTCACTGTTAATAACAGTTCTAGGCTACAAAGGTACCACTTTCACAAATTACTACGATTCTAGTCACCGATTTCACGGTTTATAGACACAATTTACACTGCTAGTAACGGTCCTCAACTTCATAGACATCATCTCCACGGTTTATAACGATTCTAGGCACAATTTACACTTGTTACTAACGGTTCCAAGCTACATTGACACACTTTTCAGAGTTTATAACGATTCTAGCCATCATTCTCACTGCTTGTAACGAATCTAGACACAATTTTCACGATTTATATAAATTTTTAGCTCATCTTAAGTTGCTTTGTTTTTTGTTGCAAATGTAGGCACCATTTGAGCTGTTTTTAGCCATTTTAGACACTGTTTGTGACAATTATTAGCACAACATAGACTGTTTTTGGCATTCTAGACATAATTTTTACTATCTGAAAATTTTTTTGATATCGAAACACATCTAGATTTTTCATAAAAACGACTTTACAGTTTCAGGAAGCTTAACTTTTTAAACTAAACTCAATGTGAACATTTCTTATAATTTAGGAGCATTGTTTTTGGATGGAGAAGTAGACGCTGCTGATCGTGTATTTTGTCAAACACTATTTGACGATCCAGACCTAAGAGAAGTTTGGGTTGATTATCCCTCTCACCCAATCCAAGAACAAGAACCAGATGGAGACCGAAAATGGATTGCCTCAGTTCCCCTTTTAAAAGTAACTTCAAACCAAACTAAATCATCCTTCATCATCTAATCAACACTAACTTTTATAGAAAGTGATGAAGTTTGAAGAAGCCATTGGTGTCCAATTCAACCACATCCGACTTTTAACCAGAGCTTTCACTCACAGAAGCGTTGGTTTCAATAACTTAACGCTTGGTTCCAACCAGAGACTTGAGTTCCTCGGAGACACAGTTCTTCAACTGGTGGCTTCTGAATATCTGTACAAATTCTTTCCTGAACATCACGAAGGCCATTTATCAGTACGACATTGTCGCTCTTAATTAACTTAATTGATTAATTGAGTATCTTCTTCTTGTTTGTTTAGTTACTTCGAAGTTCATTGGTTAATAACAGAACTCAGTCTGTTGTTTGTGATGATTTGGGAATGGTTGACTACGCCATTTACGCTTATCCAAAAGGAGATCTTAAAATTAAGGATCGAGCTGATCTCTTAGAAGGTTTTTCTTCAAAATTTCAATGTTATTAACGAAAATCTTTAACTGGATTTGTTGTAGCGTTTTTGGGAGCTCTTTATGTGGATCAAGGACTCGATCACTGCAGAGTATTTTGTCAAGTTTGCTTCTTCCCACGACTTCAGGTTCATTTAGTACTTTTCTCTTTAGTTTAAAAGACTTACTGGTAGTTTTTTTCACTGTTTCTTTAGCAATTTATCATGAATCAAGACTGGAATGATCCTAAATCAAAGTTGCAACAGTGTTGCTTGACTTTAAGAACCATGGACGGTGGAGAACCAGATATTCCTTACTACAAGTAAACTATTTACAACCCAATTCCATCTTATTTAGTTTAAAATGAGCTGTTTTTTACAGGGTTATTGAAAGTAAAGGTCCAACAAACACAAGAATCTTTACAGTGGCTGTGTATTTTCGAGGCAAAAGATTAGCCAAAGGTTTAGGACACAGGTAACATATTTGATTTTAACAGAGAAAGTAAATGAATCAGTTTAGTTAACTTTTTTGTCGATTTTCAGTATCCAATTGGCTGAAATGGCAGCTGCAAATCGTGCTTTGAAGTCATCAAGTGGTAATTTAGCGACCAATTACTGTATTTCTTACTGGTTTGTTTGGTTTTACTGATTGATTTTCCTGATTTTTAGCTGAACTTTTCCCACAATTAAATCACCAACGTCGTGTAATTGAAAGAAGCATGAAACAGCACCAGAAACGAAATGCTGAGAGCCTCGACTACAACAGCACCATCGAAAGTGAGAACCAACCATCTGAAGACTCAGAACTAAACGACAGTCGAAAAATGTCTTGGTGCATCTAACATTTCTCTAATAATTACAAAAAGGCTGTGTTGATTACTATGTTTTTCAGAAAAAACCTTATAAACAAACTTAAAAATCTTATTTAGTCTCTGAAATTCGTTATCTGAAAATCTGAAAGCGTCAAATCTTAAGTTTGCAGTTAAGAAAACAACTCAAAAGTGTCCAAAACGTCTTAAAAACAAGGTAATCATCAAATTTCGTCACTAAAAACCAAACAACTGATTCATTTTCAGCAAATTAATCGAAAATACTGTAATTTTGAAGCCTGAAAAGTTAATTGAACTTTTATTTTCTGTAAGTTTATTGGTTTTGCAAATAGTTGACTGACTCAATGCAAAAAAAAAATCCCTTTTTCTTGTACAGTTTTTCGTGTGAAAGATGGTGCAATGGCATTTTGTAGTTATAAATAGATTTCTTAAAGATGTACACACACAAATCTTTCTTTTCTCCATCCCTTTTTCTTAAACTCTGCCTCTTTTAAATCTCTTTTATCTTTATCTTTGCGCATCAAAATATCTTTTCATTTGCAAGCTCAGCTTTGCTTGTGTCTACATCGCTCAAGATAAAACGTCTTTTTAATCTGAGATTTTAAGATTGAGAGTTAAGATGAGTTTGGATATGAGACAAGCTCAAAATCAATTCCAGCAAATATTTGATAATCTTCGTAGACGACATAAAGAGGAATTTTTACATTGGATTTTTGAGACTGTTGGAAGAACTGCTTTTGGTAAGTCGTCGTCATTTTTATATACAGTACATGTACAGTACATACAGTACACAGGGTCTAACAAGCTATAAATAAAGACACCAATTAACCTTCTTTAAGATTTCATTCAATTGCTTCAAAACTCAATAGCAAATTCAATAAGAATTCTATTTACAGTGGAAAAATCAACTAAGTGAAATATCACTATTGGAATATTTATTTTAGAAAATTAAAATATTAAAATTTAAAAAATTCGATTTTTTTTAAATTAGAGATTTCGAACATTCGAATTTTTTAAAATTTGAGATTTCGAAAATTCAGTTTTTTTTTTAATTAAAAATTTGAAAATTCAATTTTTTTTCATTACCGGTAAGAGATTTTGAAAATTCAATTTTTTTTTTAATTTGAGATTTTAAACATTTTATTTTTTTTTTAATTTGAGATTTTGAAAATTCAGTTTTTTTTTTTAAATTTTAGATTTTGAAATATTTTTTTTTAATTAAAAGATTTCGAACATTCGATTTTTTTAAATTGTAGATTTCAAAAATTCAAATTTTTCTTTTTTTTAAAATAGAATATTCTACATTTCTAATTGCTTATTTGAAAATAAGAATTTAAAAAAGTAATTTTTTTGTCTATGATTTAATTTTCTATTTATCAATGACTTTTAAAGTAGCAATGACTTAGCTGACTGAAAACTTTCTAAACTTAGACAAAATTGCAAACTTTTAATTTCACAATCAGTGATGCCAAAATGTCCATTACTCACTCTAAAAAACCAAAAAAAAATAAAAAACAAACACACTTTTTACTGATTATTGTACTCTAAACGATAAAACAAACAGTTACTGTTTCCAAAAAAACTTATTGGCTGAAAACACGTTGTTTAATATTTAAATATTTCACAATCTGCGATTCTGTATATCAAAATAAATTTTTCGAAACGTTGTTCAACAACTTGGTGAGTTTTTGTATAAAAATTGTCTCTGGAGAAAAGCCAATTGCAATATACAAGGTGACGCCATTGACCTTATGACTTCTGACAAAGAGAGTACACAAGCATTACACTAACTATTCCAATTTGGCACTGACATGTCCTCTTAATATTGCACAATTATGGCCTATCACTGTCACAGGGGGCAACACCAATTGCAAAGGCCAATTGCAAAGTTATCACTGGGAAAAAATGCATTCGAACATTAACATCACTTTGATTTTAATTTTGTAAATTAGAATACAGTATTTCTTTTTTATAATAAAAATTCGAATGCTCATGTTTATAATTTAAAAAATCTAAATTTACATTGATAAAATCAAATTTTTTTATTTTTGAAAATTAGAATTCATTTTTATGTACAGTATTTTTTTTTTTTTTTTGTAATTTATAACGTTTTTAGTTTTTCCAAATTCGAAGGTTCATTTTTAACGATGAAAATTCGAACGTTGATTTTTAACGATGAAAATTCGAACGTTGATTTTTAACGATGAAAATTCGAATGTTCATTTTTACAAAATCGAATGTTGATATTTTACCAATTCGAATGTTTATTTTTGCAAATTCGAATATTTATTTTTAGTTTTTTGCAAATTCGAATGTTGATTTTTAGTTTTTTGCAAATTCGAATGTTCACTTTTAGTTTTTGCAAATTCGAATG